>JARWLF010001380.1:0-12018 GCA_029853055.1 Scenedesmus sp. KT-U | reverse complement strand
TCCAGAACCTGCCAGTTACCTACATTGAACTGTCCTCTGTCACCTGGCCATACCCCCTGCAACTTTGCTCCTAGGATTCTCCTGCAGCTGCCAGCATGATGAATAGAGCGGCGACAGCCCCCTTCTCAATGCCAATTGCAACAGTGGGATCCACGCAGAACTGTGCACAAATCTACAAAAACAGCCAACGAGCTTGAGTGAGGGACCCATACTGCTTTGTCCTGCAGGTACCCCATGACAGTGTCTGGCATGGGCATGTTTACCAGCGGCGTCTTCTCCTATGTACTGTGTCGTGTTACGCGGATGTTTGAAGCAAAAGCAGTCATCAGCGGCTCATTCTGGGTCAAGCGCATCATGCCTGTGGGCTTCTTCATGGCAGCAACACTCTGGGCAGGCAATCTGGTGTATTTGTACCTGTCAGTCAGCTTGATACAGATGCTCAAGGCCTTCACGCCAGTAATAACGATGTTGGCATTGTTCGTTGCTCGTCTGGAGACACCGACAGGCAAGGTGAGGTGTCTCGTGTTGCAGGATTCCTAATCTTTGCAAAGCGGTAGAGCAACGGTGCTGGCAGCTGCTGGTGTGTGACACAGCATGGGTCTGTTGCAGCTGCCAGCTCTGTGTCTATTATCCTCTTTGTAGACTACCTTGAAGACCTGACAGCTGTGTGATTTTTTGGGTAGCGTGATACACGATGAGACCAGTGATGCAGCAGCAGTAGATGTTGCAGGATGTTTAGCACCACCTGAGGAGCAGCATAGCTGCAATGTGTGCCTGCTTTACACAGCAGTTGTGCTGTACCTCTGCACACATGCAGCATCTCGGCAGAGTACTCCTAGCATACTGTACTACCTTGCAATATCTTGCTCAGTCACAGCTTGATATACACAGCTCCAGTCAAGATGCAGCAGGACGATTGGTGCAGCAGGCGGGTTGACAGCAGCACATACATCTGCTCTACAGCAGCAGGTGTACAGCTCTTACACCTGCACTCATCCCCACCTGCAAACCTTCTCACCACCTTGATCTTCTGTTCTCATGTTGCAGATGATTGGTAGCGTGCTGGGTATTGCTTTTGGCACAGCTCTAGCAGCATATGGTGAGATGAACAACAGCGTCATCGGCCTGCTCATCATGTTTGCCTCAGAGGCGTTTGAGTCTGCCAGGCTGGTGATGACACAGCTGCTGCTGCAAGGACTGAGGATGAGCCCCTTGGAGGGACTCATGTGGATGGTGAGTCACTATAATGGTGCAGTGGCATGTTAAGAACTATTGTTGCTGCAGGGCTGACTTTGCAGCTGCTGCTCATTGCAGCTATCATATACTGCTAATTGCTGCACGCATGTCCAGTGGTGTATGTGGAGAATGATCATGCTTTCCTGCAGTTGTCCGCAGCTTTTGTAGTGGGATGTGAAGTTGTGTGATGTGTGTGCTGAGCATCAATGCAGCTTGTGCAGGACATGCGTGTACCAAACCCCTTTGGTGCTTGTTGTGCTGCAGGCGCCTGCTTGCTGTGCCTGGTTGATACTGGGTGCTGCAGCCATTGAGTGGCCCACAATGGTGAAGGCAGGACACCATGTTATCCCTTCCCAGCATGTACTACTGTTCTTGCTGGCTGCATGTATGGGCTTTGTGGTGAATCTGCTGGCGTATGCGACCATCAAGTTGGCCAGCAGTCTGACACTGAAAGTGCTGGGCTGTGTGAAGAATGCCGTGGTAATAGTGGCAGCCATGTTGCTGTTTGCTGAACAAGTGACAATGATGCAGGGGGCGGGGTATGTGATTAGTACAATAGCGTTTGGGTTGTATACACATATAAAGATGACAGAGATAGCAAGTGAACCTGGGAAATGTTCTGGAAAGTGATATACATAGTGTCTATATATAGACAATGCGTAGCTTTTGCTGTGTACAACAGTGCCTAAGCCACACATTGATTGTCGGTGTAGCCGACTGGGCGGTAGTTCTATATATCTATATGTCACAATGCAGGGTGCATATACAGGCGTGTGAGTGTTTTGAGGGGTGATTGGTGGCATGCTGAGATCAGATGCTTGTCTTCTAGTGACCCTCGTTTCATCCGCCAGTCACATGGGTATGTGTCAAGTTGTCGTACAGGTTGTAGACATGGCTGGCAGGTTGTGCTGATCCGTGGTCTGTCTTCATACACAAGGTTGTAACGGATGTCCATATATTCGTCACGGCAACAACCCTGCTTTGGAATGTACATGCAGGGTCTGCAGCAGGCATCTGTGTGTTTTAACAGGTCGCATTCAGTTGCTTTGGGTCATGTGCCTATGCACTGCATTTCAACTTCATGCGATGCATTGCAATTGCTTCACAATCTGAGGAGGGGGGCCACCGCCGATTGACAACAAGAAATATGCATCCACTTGCTGCTGATGATTACGCCCGCTTCCAACCACAACGTGCTAGCCAGCGTGATGAGCCATCGTGAAAGCTCACTGATTGGAATCGGATTGGCGCAGCCTGTTGGCGTAGCTCCGAGATCCGAGGTGTATGATACACCACGGTGACTACCTGCGTTCTGAACGGCGTTGGAAAAGCTACGAACACTCAGCTACAGCTTGAAGAATCCTTGTTTAGCGATCACGATGAACAACACTGCAAGCGGGTGTGCACTGCAAGGGTCGCAAGTGCTTGCAAGCAGAGCGCAGACGCATGTGACTTGTCGGACAAGGCCGCGGTGGCGAGCCTCGCCATACTAGCTCCCAAACGGTCGGAGCGGTTGGCCCATCCTTGCTGAAGAGAAACCAGTAGTGCATGAAATTGTGCTGCCAACATTAATATATCTCACTGACTCAGATCTGCAGCGTGACGTTCGCATGGTGCAATATCAAGACTCTAAGGCAACGATGGTACGTACGTATACGTACGTGTATACACACTTGTGTGTTCGACCCTGCGAGACCATCTCATCGTGCAGCATTCACTGTTGGCAGTCATGCTTGAAACATCCGGCTTTTATCACGTTGAAGGGACCAACGCATGAAATTTGATATCAGTCGTCACTGGGTTGGGGTTACTGCAGTTGCCCGCGGGCCGTGCGCGCCGGTTCGAGTATCGTCTTGATCTTGGTCATTAACGTACACGTCACTTTGACGTACAATAGTGAATTGACGGTTTTAAGCATGTGTACATCCTTACTGCAACATTGTAGCCGTGACCAGCTGTCTTGTGAGTGTGCTTGCTTGTGCTTGCTGCTATCAATGCACAATTCCCTCACCATGATGTTGTACCACAACGGCGTTTCTGAAGTAGCATCAGTTGAGACTTCCCTCACCGTGTCACGGCATCTGATGCCAATGCTATTTCAGCATGCTTTACACAGACCAACCACCATGATACAACTGTACCACAACAGATTGTTACAATAGCATCAGCTGAGCGTCAGTATTGTACCACAAGTAGTGTTGCACAGAAGTAGGCATTAGGTAAGTAAGGAGCGGTGGCATTACATTGCTACCAGAAGTTTGTCACCCCATTACTTACAGGTAATAGCTGAAAGCAAAGCACTTCACCACATAGTCAGGCACTTTGGGCAGCGCCAATGCCGGGAAGCACAAGCTCAAAGGATACAGGTGACATTGCACGCCATTTGACCAACTCAAAACGAATGAATCATACATATACTGTGTGAAAAGCATGGACAAATGCTAGCAAACTCCCCGAAACAGTAGTGCTCAATATGGGACTTATGATGTCGTACTGGTCGTGCACACTTCAATTCATGTGGCCTCGTCAACTTGACGGCCTATAAACCAGGCCCGACATTCACCATTGTCTTTCTAGTGACCAATGATGTCATCTCGTGAGTAATCTCCAGAATTCTGTTTTCATTTAGTAGTATCGGATTGAGACAAAACAACACTCCAATCTGATGAATCTTATTTCTGCTTGACGGTGCCCCATACACTCTAGCAATGCCAAGAGAGCCCCCCAACCTTTGGGCTTGCCGAAATTGAGGTTGCGAGACTTCAAAAGAATGAGCGTGAGGCTGATATGCCCGCTTGTCTGTTGTTTTGACTTCAAAGAAAATGGTCTTCTCAAAGCTCGGAAACCTGCATAGAGCACAACAGGACATCTGCCAGAATAAGGCTCGGAGCCTTATTGAGCACATACAAGTCCCTTTATCGACAGCTGGGTCCAGCAATGCATGAATGTGACATCTGTAGCAGGCTATGATATCATGGCCTTGGGTCAATGAGCAATACAAGCCTACTTATCACAATACACAGGATGTCCGGCACTGCCACGGTTGCACATGCCAACAACAAAGCCCATTCGCAATGTTACACTAAGGTGTATCCCATTTTGTGTTTTGCCGGCTGCTTATTCACAGTCAAAGTACAAAATGCAACCTACCACCGATGTTTTTCTTGCATCTGATGCATCTAAGAACAAGACGGCACAACTCACGTGATCTTGATATCATAGGGGCCGCCGGTTGGCCTTATATCTTCCAAGTTGGCCATGACTCCTCCTAGACGTGGTACCACGGCCTGCATGATATTTGTCACCAGGATCTCCCCGACCTTGCCGACCTGAAATAGTGCACAGTGCAGGAGGCAAGAACTGAGGATCAAATCGTGTTGTTGACACAATTGCCAAGCTTAGAGTGACACACACTATGCCCCGCCAAAACAAGACCACACTGTGTGTGACCTGAGCTCAAGCATTTTGCTCAGGCACGGGATGCATGTGTGACATGTGCATTGTGGGGTGAAATGCATGTGCCAAGACATGTGATAGCCTGACCACATGACATGCCTCCTCTACATTACCGTAAAGGCATGCTTGTCACCTAAAAAGAAGCCTTGAATGAGCATAAGGCTTGCTTTTGCTTGCATGTGCTCACGGTTCGCAAAACCCTAGAAGCCTCATCAAAATGCCGGGGCTTGGTGATGGCTTTCTCATCTAAAAATACATGGCAGAACTTGCATAATGGCGCAAGGCTCACCTGGTCATCTTTGGGACGTCGCAACAGACCCATAAATGCTGCTGCCACAGGCCCCATGAAGTCTGCCTCCATGTAAATAAGCGGAAATGGCGATGCAGCCGGGGTAGCGAACATGTCTGACAGAGCTTCAAATGCGCTATACCCTGAAACGTTCAGGGTAGGACCACCGGGCCCTTTCCAAGCAAACAACCTGAACAATTCATGAACATTCAGGTCACCAGCCATGACCTCCTGGGACTTGATGAGGTATTGGCGGCCACCGATGGCGTATTCACCTTCCTTGACAGCACGGCCTAGGTATCGTTCTGCTAGAAGAATGAGTCTTCCAGCGACAACTTTGCTACGATCGCTAGGACTGAGTGTAGCTGGAGGTGGATGCATGGGCACCCTGGCTGAAGGTGCTTGAATGCGCACCCTGCACGAGGAAGGGTGCACGCGCACACCGGGTGACGGTGCGAGGACGAAACCAACCAGAACATGAGACACTTGTCGCATCAGTGCATCGGCAAAGACAAATGGGTCATCAGAGGCACACGGGCTGCCGTCCATCACAATCCTGCATGTGCATACAGTTGACATGTAGAGTGCCTTGTTGATCTGGCTCAGTAGTACATACAGGGCTTCAACACAAAAACTGCATGCAGCAGTGGCCCACTGGGCCAGCGTTTGTTCCATGATGATGTGTCATCACTGACTCAGTTTGACTCAAAGTTTGATGCACAGTGCTAAGAGGAGTTCACACTGTGTGCATTCCATCGGACAGCTAGACAGCTGGTCGTTGTTGTCATTCGGTAGCATCCGCCAAATGCATTATGCGCAGCCATTGGGGTACAAAGAGTACTTGCACTTCTTAGATGGCAGCACATTCCTGCATAGCTGCATAGCTGGTGCACTCTGGCAGAGAGTGTCTGCTGACAAGTAAGTAGTAGGACAGTTATGAGCGTACCTGGCTAAGTCACCGGCTATGTTGCGCTGAAGCTGCTCCACCTGTAATCTGTTGCTGATAACAGTCCTGCTAAGGAGCAGGGTGGTTTGCTCAGACTCTGCGTTGGGCCTCACCAATACAGCTGTTGGACTCTGAAGGTTGCCCAAAGGTGTCAGCTGACCGGGATTGGCGTTTGGTGGCTCAATGTTTGCTGTGTGTGGGACCATAAACTGCACCTTCAGGTTGTTCACTGTCTTGATCTGCAGGTGCTGGGTGATCCTTGACAGTTTTTCTGCAAAGCAGACACACTACTGTCCTATGGGGGCAATCACCATCATGCAGTGACCGATTGCAGTGCAGACACTTAGGTTGGCACCCTGACATGTAGGTTGCATGCAGTTGTTCCTCTTTTGATGAGATGGCCAAGAACATGATCAAGATACACATGGCATCCTGCTCTGTCTTATAAGCAGAAAGCATGGTGCATTGAATGGCAATCGGATATCAATGCATCAGAACCTCATCAGCTGTTGTGGACAAGCAGTCACAACTGGCATATCTTCTTTATGAATTTGACAAGCAAAGTGATGCAGGGCCACTGCTTCTGGATGATCCGCTGCAGATCACCAGGGTCATGTCATAGCAATATAGCATGGCTCAGCAGAATCAGCAACATTCTCAGAATAACTTCTCCCGCAGCTTGCCTGTTATGTATGTAGCAAGCATCGGAGGGAAAATCTGCCCGGCTAGAAACCTGGATGTCACTCTGAGAATCAGCTTCATATCACGGTCTTTCTTGTCGGGTAAAACCGTCTCATCCTCATAGTGGGGCACCAAGGTCCTGGCCTGTGTTAACGTAGTGAGTCCTAGCCTGTTGAACAGTTCCATCAAGATCTTGCCGGATGGCACTGCAGCAGCAACCCAGTCAATAGTGAGGTGATTGCATGCCTCACACCTGAGGTATCAACAGCAGTAACATGCTATAGGACGGCTCCAGTTGGGGGCTGGTCAGGCAGTGTTCGATGTGCAGATCAACATACAGTGCAAGCCCACTAGGTAGCCTACAGTGTATGCTGCTGTGCACGTACAGAAGCAGAACAAATGCTGGCATGCATAGTGGTGCACAACATGCAGTCCCAAAACGAGCCGGACTGCAGTAGTTGGCACCTGGTGTAGTAGTACTGACAATGTAAAGAAGACAACCCAAAGTTTCACCTGTGGACTGCTTCTTGTTGGAAACATAGTCCAGACTCTTGCCTTCATACTGAACCACAGATCTTACAAAGATGAGGGGCATGGGTGCTGCTGCACAGAGCTCTGACAATGGCAGGTCCAGGTCTACTACATCCACAATCAGAGGCTTCTCCTGCAGACCACACCAGACTCCTCTTTGGGAATCAAACAGCCAGTCCAGACCATTCAGGGTCTTGATCTCTTCTGAAACGACTGCCGCACTCAGGTACCCACTGCTAACCACCAGGCAAAGATATGCCAGGTACTCCCCAAGCTGCAGCAAGGTGCAGTAGAGTACTGAGTTAGTGCTTAAGAAGTGACAGTGTCACTTTGAGGAGGGAATATGCATCCCATATGCAGTACGACTCAAGCGTTGCTGTGACAGCTGCAGCAGGAACCAACAGCAGCATGACATCCGATGTAACAGTGTTATGAGTCACGGGCACAGCACAAGCCATAGCCTGGAGGAAGGACTGCCTCTTGTTGCTCTTCAACAATGCGCAGGATGTGCAACCTGTTCATGTGTACTGTGACTATCCGCTCAAGCTGCTTGTTGTTTGCAGTTTTGACCTGCTGTGGATCATGCCATCTAAACTGTATGAATGGTCGGCAAAGACCTGAGCACTGATGTCCATGCGTCTCACCTTCTCCCAGATACTCTCACTCTGCGACTTCCTCCAGCCCCAGTCAACTTCTGTGGCGTACTGCTGCTGATCACGCTGCATACCACGTTGCTGCCTGTTGACAGCCACCTCCGAGGGGCCCTGCTGCTGCTGCTGCTGCCGGTGCATTCTTCGTGGCTGCTGCTGCTCGCCTGGAGGCTGCTGCTGATGCTGTACAACAGGCTGGTACAGAGCATCCTTTGACATGATGAGTGCCTTCATTAGCCTACAAGCCTCTCTAACATGATCCAAAGCTGTCTTCTTATGCTGATCAGGAGTGGTGTCTGTCACCTTCACGTTATCAAGAACAGCACGGATGTCTGGCTTGCACCTGTCAAGCGCGTACTTCAACAGAGACACATCAATGTCTTGACTGTCTGCTGTTTCAATGAACTTTTCCAGAACAGCAATTGGATCTGCTGCTGCTGCTCCTTCTTCTTCTGCTGCTGCTGCTGCTGCTGAGTCATGCAGCTGGCTGTGCTGCATGCTCTTACTGCCATCTCCATCTTTGTGAGCATCACCAGAGCGATGCTGCACATCAGGCAGGTCTGCAGCACCATGGCTCGAGGTCGATGCTGCAGCTGATGAACTTGCAGGATGAATCTTCTTGTCCGTTCTCTTGCCCTGCAGTCACACCAAGCAGTTCATCAATGCAATATCTGGCTGGTGCTTTATAGAGTTGGTTTGAGGCGGCATGCAGCAAGCCCACCAGCTGCAGCGATGCTATAGATCCTGCTGCATTCGGGTTTTCAGTGATGCGAAAACAGGAGTACGGTAGGACAGCATGCTGCTGAGAAGTGCCCCACCCTGCAGGTAGGCCAGCTGGCTGAATTGACTGCTAACACATGCCACAAAGAACAATCCTATCACATGTATGCTCTTGTTTGGCTGGGAGGAGCCAGCGAATACTGAGTACATGTGATCACTGCACAAGGAACATGCACTAGCTTACTGCCACATACCCGAGAACTGGTTGCCTTCCCTGCAGCTGAACCTTTGCTTCTATCAGCCATGCTAATTCAATTCACCAAGTCACACGATGACGGTAGCCGGCCACTGCAACCCAATGTGCTCTCCAAAAAACTACTGTACGCTGCAGGGCCGGGTGCTGAGACAACAGCCGTCCAGGATGAACACTCGTTTGATGCACTCGCCAACCTGAGCAATCCAAGCTTGACCAGACCAAAAGCGACCCACGTCTTGTTGCAAGCACAGCGATACGCCGACAACTTTCGGAACTGTGCTGCAGAAGTTGATCACGGTTCCCGCCAGACCTTCTCTGGACTTCCGAGGTTACTGATCATGCAGCAGAGAGATCAACCCGTTACACAGGTGATTTCACCAGTATGATCAACATCTAGAATGGCAGCGACGTGGCGCAGGATGCTGCTTGACGAATCATCTAAACTGCCCGACGAGTATCCCGTCACAGCTGTAACAGCTGCACGAGCCTCGAGCAGCTCTTGTTTACCGCACCCAGTTCACGAGTCAGCTTGCCAAATAGATTGTGCTGCGCTTGCATGAGTTGCTGGTGCCTCTGCAGTCACATCGTGGGTGGCAGCAACAGCTTCCGTGCTGTACTCCGTACTGCTACAGCGCTGTGGTGATGCCCCATGACCCAGGGCGTCTTGGTTGCAATAGCGCCAAACGATGGTCACCGAGCTGGTTGGGGGCTCGACAGCCGGCAGGTGCAATGCTTGCAGGATACTGTGCAGTACTCTGGAGGTACGAAGCTCAATCCGGGTCAGGCTCAGTTGCTTGAGTATGTCCTGGCACAAGCTTCATGGTCTTCTGTACCTCAATTGCAGTACACACATCCTGCAAGCAGCCGTGTTAACACTTTAAGGAGGCCTGTAAGAGCTACACTTATAATTGGTGGTGGGCTGGTTAGAGACAACCTCTCACAACCTGCATTATGTCTGCAACATAGCATTGCGTTGCTGTCCTCTGCCTTGCTTGACATGGCCGTGCCAGTAGAGGGTTGCATGCTTGGATTGGTGGTTGCTCGGCAAGCGAGGTGACAGTCAACAGCTGTAGCGACTGCTTTGCTGATGGATCCTGTAAATATTGACCTATTCACGGTACATCGAGGTGTGCAAGGTATGCAAGCTATCTGGTACATACTGTCTTGAAGGATGTGCTAGCAACTTTCAGCACTAGTAGCAAGAATCATTCTCTTACATTAGCGTAAACGGGGCCACCTGCTGTCAACATCATCTTGCTTTTTCTGCTGAATCTGTTAGTATAGTGCCTTGGTAGGAATGTACAACATGACAAAGCATGTGTGACCACATACTTATGTGTTGCTGCTGCCTGTGATGGCAGGTGTTGCGTAGGAGTGGCTGAAGATGCAGCACTAGTGGCTGGTCAGCAGCAACCTGAGACTGTCACTCTGCTGCTGGGTAGTTGCATGACAGAAGCTGTCGCCCTCAGCTCGAGTCGATACACAGACAATGAGTGGTGATGGAAGGTACCTGGTGCTGCCTGTCAGCTCTGGCTACAGCAACAAGAAGATTGCTTACATCAGGGTTCCATGTTGTTGCATGGTGGATAGTCACTGCACAGGACTGTGAAGGAACCCTTCTTGTGGTGCCAAAGCCTGCCATGTTCGCATACACTTAGACTAGGGTGGTTTTATCTTCTGCTTCATTCTGTGATGTCCATGGTGGTTGACAGCACAAAATGCACCCAATGCATGATGGAGTATACATACGGTTCGATGCTCGTGCAGTCATCGATTGTTGCAGTATCATTATATGGAGTGCAAACAGAATGCAGAAGGTGCTCTACTGCATGCAGACTTCCAGGGCTTTGTGAACTAGTTGGCACACAGCGCTTGTTGTGCAATTGTTTCAAAGCCTGGTTAGCTTAGCTTGAAGCGTTACAGCTTAGCCAAGATCTTTTACACAGAGGAGCCAGCGTTGGATGCATCTATCTGCTTAGTCAAGTGAACAATGCATAGATGTTTGTTACACCGAGAAGCGCGGCTGGAGGGTGGCTTGACTCCGAGATCTGCCATTATATGTTGATGGGAATCACGAAGTGACATCATCTGCTGATCACTGTACACAAATCTGAAGCCTTTGGGCTCCGGTGGTCGGCAGTTCGAAGCTCCTTGGGGCCGCTCCGGAGTGGTTGTGCCCGGCGGCGCTTCCGTGATAGCTCCGGTAGATGTGCCCATCATTTATTACCCTAATGTTCCGCTTTTGGTGGTGCTCACAGTGTGCTACACACTTAGGCAACTGTAGCCGAACCCCATCGGGCGAGTCGGGCCAATTTGCTCGGGGCCGGGATGATCGTCATGCCATACTTAGGTGCAGATAGTTGTGATTGATTTTGTTGTTGTGACGACAAAATCTGGTGGAGATGAATCTGAATAAGAGCAATGTTCTGCTTCTGGCTGTGCTCACAAAGTGGTACACGCTCATGCCGGTTGAACTGTCACACGGCAGCCGAACCCCGTCGGGTGAGTCGGGCCGTTTGGGTTGGGGCCGGGACTCCCGGATGGTCATGACATACTTTGGTGCAAATATTCTGGACTGAGGTCAATTGCGTCACCAGTTCCCGTGTAAAGACTGCTGTATAGATAGCAACAGGACACCATCAGGGGTCGCATCTTTGCACCTGCTGCTATGACTCCTGCTCAACAGCAGCATAGGCAGCTAGTGCAGCATCGTCAAGATCAGCAGAGACAACAGCTCAGGCAGCAGCAAGCTCAAAAACAGCAGCCAGCTATGGCAGCCCTGTTGTCCCAGGCCCAGGCTTAGTAAGCTGACAGCAGTTGGTAGATATTGACAGTTGTTGGCTGATTTTGTCATTTCTAATCCAGTGCCCGGGAGTGGTTTTATTGAATTACCTAGTGATCATCCTTTCATCTGCCGGTCAGCTGATGATGTGTTGAAGTTGTCGCACAGGTTGTAGTCATGGCTCGCAGGTGTGCTACTCCCTTGGTATGTGTTGAACACTAATAGAATGTACATGCTTGGTATGCAGCACTGCTCCAAGAATGGCATTCTTGGAGTTTTCACAGATCGCACTAAGTTGCTTCTATGCCTGGGCCTATGCCATGCATTGCTGCGAAAAGGACACGGTGTGCACTGATTTTTCGTCGTGCCTCGCATGTACCATGTCTCAGACACTATGGCGGCTGGTTACTTGGGTGTGGGGATCTGGAGTAGGAACATACCCACTGGTCACTTGTGGCTAAATGGTGGAGT
>JARWLF010001379.1:0-10407 GCA_029853055.1 Scenedesmus sp. KT-U | reverse complement strand
GAAGGATTACGACACGCTCGCCGAGACGATGACGGCGTTCGTCACCCTCGCCGCAATCCAGCTCGGCCTGCGGCGCCTCGCCCGAAAATGCACCTTTTGAGTCATGCTCTTAGCTGTCCTGCGATCTCCTCACTCAGCACACGCCAGAATGCCGCAGCGGACCACCAGACGCGATTGAGAGCCAGTATCGCTGACGCGCGATCACGAACGCGCGATCCCCGAACCGATCACGCATCCGCAGCGCAGTCTTGAATATCCGCAGATGTGAGGGAAACCAATACCCCTGAGACGGCATTTTCATCGGGCGACCTCGAAATGACGCATTAGGCGTCTTCCCTCGATTGCCGGGCATTGCAATGATAAGCTGCTCCGGACTGGAATTCAGGTGCTCCGAATTGAAATACATAGACTTTTACAAAAAGTGTTCTGACATCGACAGGCAACCCACTGCCCCACGAACCGGGCGTACCGTCGACCCGCGCCGCGGCGGTGCTCGCTGGACTCGTGCGCAGACGCACGGCCGAGTCGGCCGAGGGTGGCCACGCCGCTTGGCACCCATCGATCGGGTCCGCCGACCGCGTCGGCCCTGCCAGACCGCGATCTGCGGGCCCGCCACCAAACGCCGTATTCCACGTCACCCCGCTCGCGAAGCTGCAGAACAAGCACGTGACGATCGCCCCCGCGGATGTTCGAGTCGACCGAGCCACTCAACGCTCCTCGGACCGCGAACGCGGAGGCGGCTGCCACCGATGAAGGACAAGAAACGGCGGCAGCTCCATCGGGTCCGGAATGCCACGCCCCGTCCCGAATGCCGACGGCCGGTCCGATCGGCCGTCGGGAGTTCGCCCTCTCGTCGATGCTGCGCAGACGCGCCGATCCTCGCGCCCTGGCGATAGCTCTATCCGAACGCCCACACGTCGCCAGCGTGAGCTTGTACAAGGCCTGCCGATTCGTTGCGAATGCCGAGCCCGGCAAGAAGTCGCTCCACTTCGATGATGCCGAGCGGGCCGATCCCGGCCGCACGCATCACGTTCGGAGCTATGCGGGGAAATGGGTGATGACGAGGTGAGAAGGCGGCGTATCGTGGCGGTTGTCGAGACTGCCAGAACCTCCCGAAGGAGCGATACGCCATGGAGAAGACTACCACCGTCGTCCCTTTCCGTCAGGCTGATTCGATCGACGATCCCCTGACCGAGATCGCCCGCGAGGGCGCGCGTCGCATGCTTGCCGAGGCGCTGCGCGCCGAGGTGGACGCGTTCGTCGCCGGGTTCGCGGACGAGACGCTGCCTGATGGACGCCAACGCGTCGTGCGGCACGGCTATGCCCCGAGCCGGTCGATCCAGACGGGGATCGGGCCGATCGAGGTCACGCGGGCCAAGGTCCGCGACCGGGCCGAGGTGCCGAGCGAGGAGAAGATCCGCTTCACGTCGGCGATCCTGCCGCGCTGGGCGCGTCGGTCGAAGAGCCTCGACGCCCTCCTGCCGGTCCTCTATCTGCGCGGCATCTCGACCGGCGACTTCCAGGAGGCGCTCGCGGCGCTTCTCGGCAAGGACGCGCCGAACCTGTCGCCGTCGGTGATCGCACGGCTCACGGCGGCGTGGCAGGCCGAATACGAGACCTGGCAGCGGCGTGATCTCTCGGCTCGCCGCTACGTCTATGTCTGGGCCGACGGCGTCTATCTCCAGGCCCGCATGGAGCCGAGCGCCGAGTGCATGCTCGTCGTGATCGGCGCCACGCCGGAGGGCAAGAAGGAGCTGGTCGGCTTCCAAGTCGGCACCCGCGAGAGTGCCCAGAGCTGGCGCGAGCTGCTCGTCGATCTGAAGGCGCGCGGGCTCGCCGTTGCGCCCGAGCTCGCCGTCGGCGACGGCGCGCTCGGGTTCTGGAAGGCGCTCGAGGAGGTGTTCCCCGCGACCCGCCATCAGCGCTGCTGGCTCCATAAGGTCGCGAACGTGCTCAACGCCCTGCCGAAATCCATCGGCCCGCAGGTCAAGGCCGACCTGAACGAGATCTGCCGGGCGCCCGACCGCGCGAGCGCCGACACCGCCCTCGACACATTCGTCGAAAAGTACGGCGCGAAGTACGCCAAGGCGGTCGCCTGCCTGACGAGGGACCGCGACCCGCTGCTCGCCTTCTTCAGCTTCCCCGCAGAGCACTGGGAACACCTGCGAACGTCGAACCCCATCGAGAGCGTCTTTGCCACCGTCCGCCACCGAACGGTGCGCACGAAGGGCGCGCTCTCGCAGCTCACCGCGAAGCTGATGGTGTTCAAGCTCGTCATGGCCGCCGCCAAGACCTGGCGGCGCCTGCAGGGAAAAAACCTGTTGCCGAAGGTGATCGAAGGCGTCACCTTCCGTGACGGCGTCGAGGAGACCCCGGCGTCAAACCAGCGCGCCGCCTGATCGCCGCGTCACCCAGATTCCCGCATAGCTCATCACGTTCGCGTAGGGCACACGCGCGACGTCACCGACGGTCCGCAGGCCTATGCGCATGATCCTGCGGGCGAGTCCGGTCCCCAGTGCCGTACGATCGATCGGCAACTCGTCAATGCGCGCTCTCCGGTGCAGATCGGGCTGTGGCGCGCCGATCAGATCAGCCGGCGGCCAAAGCGTGGCCGGTGCACCGCCCGAGTGCCGCTCGGCCGTCTCGCGGACAAGGGTCGCCTCCGCTCTGGTGATGCCTACCGCGGGGTCCTCGCCGTCGAACGACAAGACGTCGCCGACGAACAAGAGCCCCGATCGCGCGAGCCGCCGCGTCGAGTGCCGGGGCAGGTCAAGCAAGTCGATATTGTCGAGCAGAATCGTCGAGAAGCCAAGCTTCGGGTCAGCCGGGGACGAAGCGGTCGCGAGCGACGCATAGACGTATGCGAACATCGTCAGCCCGCGCGCGACGCTCGCCTCGTCGATGATCGCGTCGCGTGGCAGAAAGTCGTCGTACAATTCGCGCACGTCAAGCGACCGCCGCGCAGCCTGCGCGAGGTCGGCGATGTCGACCTTCATGATCCCTTCGCGCGTGGGTATCTCCAGGCATCCACTCGTGAACGCCCCGAGGATCTCGATGATGTGCGACTTTCTCGTGTAGATCTTCATTTGATGGCTCCGGTTTGACTTCGCAATTTGGCAGAAGTCAAACTGGAGCCTAGCCAATCGGGGTTCTCAGTATGCGGACTTGCCTCGGTGGTGGGCATGTCGACCGGTCGCCGTCCGTGTTCACGTCGTGCGAGCGGCGCGTCGTCAGGGAAAGGGTCGTGCACTGGAAGGCCCGGACCTTAATCCATCGCCCCTGCGTTCCCCGTCGGAGCGACGGCACCAGAGCCAACACTCGTGCGCATTGGGAAGCGACCGTGGTCTTCGCGCGGCCGAACGCCAGACGGAAGAAATGACGATTCCGTAGACGTCCAGCATGCCGTCGTCGGGCTCCGCGTCCGCCGCGACAACCATGCCGCCGCGATAGAAGCGTCCGTTGCCGACCGATACCTGCACCGTGCGGACCCGTTCCGTCAAACCGTTGTGCTCGATATCGCCGAAGATCGGGCGGCTCTGGGCAACGAGGTTCATGGCGGGCATCGCGCAGCCGAGCTTTCCCCAGCGCGATTTCGCTTCGGCGGTGAGGTTGCGTACGAGGTCTGCGGAACAGTCACTACGGGGGCATCACCGTCAGTCCGCTCTCGGACCATACTTGGATTGCAGGTGGCGCAGATAGGGCTCGGGGTCGAGCGTCCGGCCCGTCGCGCGGGAAAGCAGCTCGTCGCGCGAGAAGCGCCGGCCGTGACGCCAGATCGCCTCGCGCAGGAAGTCGCCGAGCGGCGCGTAATCGCCGCGGGCGAGAGAATCATCGAGGCTCGGCACCGCGACGCGGGCGGCCTCCATCAGCTGCGCGGCCATGACGTTGCCGATCGTGTAGGTCGGGAACGAGCCGACATAGCCCGACGACCAGTGCACGTCCTGGAGGACGCCGCGCGCATCGTCGGGCACCTCGAGGCCGAGATCGCGGCGCATGATGTCCGCCCAGACCGCGGGGAGATCGCCGACGGCGAGGCTCTCGTCCATCAGCGCGGTCTCGAGCTCGACGCGCAGCATGATGTGGAGATCGTACGTGAGCTCGTCCGCCTCGACCCGGATGAAGCCCGGCTCGGCCCGGGTCACCGCGCGGAAATAACCCTGCGCGTCCGCATCGGCGAGCAGATCGGGGAAGATCGCCTGCAGGTCGGGGAAGTGCCGCTCCCAGAAGGAAAGCGTGCGCGCGACGTGGTTCTCGTACAGCCGCGACTGCGATTCGTGCGCGCCGAAGCTCGTGCCGCCGACCGCGTAGAGGCCGACGAGGTCGGTCGCGAGCGTGGTGCGGGTATAGGCCGGGTCCACGTTCTGCTCGTAGAGGCCGTGCCCGGTCTCGTGGAGGATGCCGAAGAGCGCCATCGGCAGCCAATCCTCCCGCCAGCGCGTCGTGATGCGCACGTCGTTGCGGGTGAAGGACACTTCGAAGGGGTGGACCGTCGTGTCGAGACGTCCGCGTGAGAGATCGTAGCCGAAGGCCTGCGCGATCGACAGCCCGAAGCGCCGCTGCCCCTCCGCGGAGAAGCCGCGGGTGAGGAAATCGGTCCGCGCCGGCGGGCGGGCGCGGGCGCGATCGAGGATCGGCGCGATTCCCGTGCGCAGCCGCGCGAAGAGGTCGCGCAGCGAGCGCGCGGTCTCGCCCGGCTCGAACAGGGAGACCATCGCGTCGTAGCGGTGCTCCTCCCACCCGATCGCGTCGGCATAGGCGCGGGTGAGCGCCATCGTTTCGGAGAGGAAGGGGGCGAAGAGGGAGAAGTCGGCGCGCTCCCGAGCGAGCGTCCACGCGGCCTGCGCGGGCGTCCGCAGCGCCGCGCGCGCCTCGACGAGGGAGGCGGGAACGCGCTCGTGATGCGCGATCGCCGCGAGCGTCTGCGCGACGGCGCGGGCGTTCGGATCGTCCTCCGGCAGAGATTCGACGGCGCGGCGCGCGCGCTCGAGCGCGCGGGCGAGATCGGGGCCGAGCAGCCGGTCGCGGGCGGCTCGGGTGAGGGTCGCGATCTGCTGCCCGCGCGTTTCCGCGCCGCCCGCCGGCATCATGGTGCGGCTGTCCCAGGTCAGCACCGAGGCCGCGCAGAGGAGATCGTTGATGGCGCCGATCTCGATGCGGAACGGCTCGAGCGCGTCGCGGATGTCGGGGTTCTCGGTCACGCGACGCCTCCGTCGTGCAGGTGGCAGGCCGCGCGCTGATCGGGGCCGACGCCCTTCAGGACCGGCGCCTCGCGGCGGCAGCGCGGGCCGGCGGAGGGACAGCGCGGGTGAAAATGGCAGCCGGGCGGCGGCGCGAGCGGGGAGGGGATCTCGCCCGCGATCGGCCGGAACACCCCGCGCCCCGCGCCGATCCGCGGCACGCTCTCGAACAGGGCCTTCGTGTAGGGATGGGCGGGCGCGGCATAGAGCGTGCGCGTCGGCGCGATCTCGACGAGCCGCCCGAGATACATGATCGCGACGCGATCCGAGACGTGGCGCACGACACCGAGATCGTGGCTGACGAAGATCGCCGTGAGACCGAGCTCCCGCCGCAGGTCCTGGAAGAGGTTGAGCACCTGCGCCTGGATCGAGACGTCCAGCGAGGCGACCGGCTCGTCGAGCACGAGGAGGTCGGGTTTCATCGCGAGCGCGCGGGCGATGGCGACGCGCTGGCGCTGGCCGCCGGAGAACTGGTGGGGGAAGCGTCGGCGCAGGTTCGGATCGAGGCCGACGCGCTCCAGCATCTGCGCCGTATAGGCGTCCGCCGCGCGCTTCTCGACGATGGCGTGCGCGACGGGCCCCTCCGACACCGTGTCGCCGACGCGCACCCGCGGATTGAGGCTCGCGAACGGGTCCTGGTGGATCATCTGCACGCGCGTCGTCAGCTTGGCGACGCGCCGCCCCTCGCTCCTCGCCACGGGCTTGCCCTGGAAGACGATGCTGCCGGCGCTCGGCACGTAGATGCCCGCCACCATGCGGCCGAGCGTCGACTTGCCGCAGCCGGATTCGCCCACGAGCCCGAGCACCTCGCCCTTCGGCACGCCGAGGCTGACGTCGCTGACCGCGCGCACGACCTCCGGCTCGCGGCCCGCTCCGAGGAGGCGGGCGATGCGCTCGCCGAGCGTGGTCGGCCTCACGAAGCGCTTCGAGACGCCGTCGATATGGAGAAGGTCTTGGCTTGCCATGGTTCGGGCTCGATCGGGTGGTGACAGAGCGCGGCGCGCCGCTCCCCGTCGTAGGTCTGGATGGCGGGATCGACGGTGCAGGCGGCGCTCGCGCGCGGGCAGCGCGGGCGGAAGGCGCACCCCTCGGGTCGAGCGGTCGGCGGCGGGGCGGAGCCCGGCACCTGCGGTAGGCGCGAGCCCGGCTCGTGCAGGCTCGGCACCGAGGCGAGGAGCCCCGCCGTGTAGGGATGGCGCGGGTGCCCGATCACGGAATCGGCGGGCCCGCGCTCGACGATGCGGCCGGCATACATCACGCAGACCTCGTCTGCGAGGCTCGAGACGACGGCGAGATCGTGCGTGATCCAGACGAAGGCGGTGCCGGTCTCGTCCGCGAGCCGGCGCACCTCCGCCAGGATCTGCCCCTGGATCGAGACGTCGAGAGCGGTCGTCGGCTCGTCGGCGATGATCACGGAGGGCTCGTGCAGGAGGGCGGTGGCGATCGCGACGCGCTGGCGCATGCCGCCCGAGAGCTGATGGGGATAGGCGTCGAGCCGCTCCTCGGGGCTCGGGATGCCGACCTTGCCGAGCGCGTCGCGGGCGCGGACCCGCGCGACCGCCTTCGAGACCGGATCGTGGGCGCGCACCGCGGCGATCATCTGCGTGCCGACGCGCAGGACCGGGTTGAGCGTCATCATCGGGTCCTGGAAGACCATCGCAACCTTCGCCCCGCGCACCCGCCGCAGGCCTTCCGGCGAGAGCCGGCGCAGGTCCGTGCCCTCGAGCATCACCCGCCCGCCGACGATGCGGCCCGGCGGCTCGACGAGGCCGAGGATCGAGTAGCCGGTGACGCTCTTGCCCGATCCCGATTCGCCGACGAGGCCGACGACCGCGCCGCGGCGCACGGCGAAGCTCACGCCGTCGACCGCCTTGAAGCTGCCGTTGCGCGTGGCGAACTCGGTCTCGAGCCCCTCCACCGAGAGAACGACGTCGCTCATCGCGCACCCCGCGGGTTGAGCACCGTGCGCACCTGATCGCCGACGAGATTGATCGACACGACGAGCACCATCAGCACGAGGCCGGGATAGATCGAGATCCAGTAGCGGCCCGACAGGAGGAACTGGAAGCCGTTCGAGATGAGCGAGCCGAGCGACGGCGAAGTCATCGGCAGGCCGAGCCCGAGGAAGGAGAGCGTCGCCTCGAGCGCGATGGCGTTGGCGACCTGCACCGTCGCGACGACGATCAGCGGCGGCAGCGCGTTCGGCAACAGGTGCCTGAACAGGACGCGCCGCGTCGGCAGCGGCGTCGAGAGCGCGGCCTCGATGTAGTCCTTGCGCCGCTCCGCGCTCGCGGCGCCGTGCGTCGTGCGGGCGAAATAGGCGTATTGGGCGGCCACGAGCGCGACGATGAGCTGGCCCATGCCCTGGCCGAGGACCGCGACGAGCACGAGCGCGAGCAGGATCGCCGGCATCGAGAGCTGAAGGTCGATCGTGCGCATGATCAGCGCCTCGACGCGCCCGCCGTAATAGGCGGCGAGGAGGCCGACGCTCGCGCCGAGCGTGAAAGCGACGGCGCCCGCGGCGAGACCCACCGTGAAGCTCACGCGCAGCCCGTAGAGGATCGCCGAATAGAGGTCGCGCCCCATCCCGTCCGTGCCGAGGAGGTGGACATAGCCCCCCGATCCGACCGCTCCCGGTCGCAGGCGCGCGTCGAAGATGTCGAGGCTCGCCTGATCGTAGGGGTTCTGCGGCGCGATCACGGGCGCGAGGAAGGCCATCGCCAGCATGATCGCGACGATCGCGAGCGCGATCACGGCGATCGGAGACCGGCGGTAATCGGCCACGAAATCGGCGAACCGGGCGCGGCTCGTGCCAGCGGCGGCGTTCATTCAGGCGCCTTTCGTGCGGATGCGGGGATCGAGCTGGCCGTAGGTCAGGTCGACGATCAGGTTGATCGTGACGAACAGGACCACGACGAGGATGAGGTAGGCGACCATCACGGGGCGATCGAGCACCATGATCGAATCGATGATCAGCTTGCCCATTCCCGGCCAGTTGAAGATCGTCTCCGTGACGACGGCGAAGGCGAGCGTCGAGCCGAATTCGAGGCCGAACACGGTCACGATCGGGATGGCGATGTTCTTGAGCGCGTGCAGCGAGACCACCTGCCGCTCGGGCAGCCCCTGCGCGCGGGCGAAGCGCACGAAGTCGGAGGACATCACCTCGACCATGCCGGCGCGCGCGAGCCGGATCAGGAGGCCGAGCTTGAACAGAGCGAGGTTGAAGGCCGGCAACGCGATGTGGGAGAGGCCTTCGAGCGAGAAGATCGACAGACGCACCCCGAAGACTTCCTGTGTCGGCCCCCGCCCGCCCGACGGCAACCAGCCGAGTTCGACCGCGAAAACCATGATGAGGAGAAGCCCCACCCAGAAGGTCGGCACCGAGAAGCCGAGCACGGACAGGCCCATGATCAGCTTCGAGGAGATCGCGTCCGGCTTGTAGCCCGCCCAGATGCCGAGCGGGATGCCGACCACGCTCGCGATCAGCATCGCGGTGATCGCGAGCTCGAGGGTCGCGGGCAGGCGCGAGAGGATCAGGTCGAGAACGGGCAGCCGGTACACGAAGGACTGGCCGAAATCCCCCTGCAGCATGTTGCCGAGGAAGGTGACGTACTGGACGTAGAGCGGCTGGTCGAACCCGTAGCGGCGGATCAGCGCCTCGCGCAAGGCCTGGTCGGCGGCGGGATCGATGAGCACGTCGATCGGATTGCCGATGGCGTAGACGCCGATGAACACGATCAGCGACATCACGAAGACGACCGCGACCGCCTGGAGGAGCCTCTGGATCAGGAATGCGATCATGCGCTCGTCTCTCGCGCCGATGGTGGGAACGGGCCGGCCGGGAGCGCGAGGCCCCCGGCCGGCGGGATCGCGCGCGGCGTCACTGCGCCGGCGTGATGAGATGGGCGAGCGTCTCCTGGTCGATCCGCGGCGTGAATTCCAGGGTTCCGGCCTTGGCGGCCCAGACGGTCTGGAGCATCACGGTGGGGATGAGGACGCGCTCGTTCATGGAGATCTCGGTGACCTCCTTGAAGAGGGCCGCGCGGCGCTCGTCGTCGAGCTCGGCCGCGGCCTCCTGGATGAGCTTGTCGAGATCCGGGTTGACGTACTCGCCGCGGTTGAAGGCGCCGAGACCCGTCTCCGGATCATTCGAGTGGACGAGCGACCCGTAGGTGTAGGACGCCTCGCCGGTCAGCGTGCCCCAGCCCGACATCCACAGCGAGTATTCGCGCCGGGACAAAGCCGGAAAGAACACGGTTCCGTTGAGCGCCTGGGCATTGATCCGCAGGCCGGCGCGCGCCCACATCTGGCCGAGCGCCTCGCAGACGGCGGCATCGCCGGGGAGGCGGTTGTTGGTGCACTGGAAGTCGATCTCGAAACCGTTGGGGTATCCCGCTTCCGCGAGCAGCGCACGCGCCCGCTCGAGATCGTATTCCCGCTCCGGCAGATCCTCGCTGCCGCCGAAGAAATGCGGCGGCATCAGCTGGTTGGCGGGGCGGCCGAGACCTTCGAGCACGACCTGCACGAGCGCGTCGCGGTTGATCGCGAGGTCGAGCGCCTCGCGCACGCGGGCGTCCTGGAAGGGGTTCTCGTCGATCTCGCGGCCGTCGACGCGCGCCTTGATCGGCAATTCGTCCTTGAAGCTCGGCGTCACGTTGAGGATGTAGACGCTGTCGCCGACGAAGGTGTCGAGCGCGGCGTCGCGCTGCATCGCCTCGTAGTCGGTCGCGGGGACGTAGTTGATCATGTCGACCTGGCCGGAGCGCAGCGCCGCGACGCGCGCCGGATCGTTGGGGATCTCCTTGCGGACGTGGCGCTCCCAATGCGGGCGCTCGCCCCAGTAATCGTCGAAGCGCTCGACGACGAAGTCACCCTTCGGCTCCCAGGAGACGAGCCGGAACGGCCCGGTGCCGATCGCCGCCTCGCCGGAATTGAATTGCTCGTTGCGCGCCTCCATGCCGATCGATTCCGGCACCACGAAGAGGCGGATGAAGTCGTTCGGGAGCGTCGGCGCCGGGCCGTTCGTCTTCACGTGCAGCGTGTAATCGTCGACCGCGATCGCCTCGACGACGCGCTTCGTGTAGATCGTCATGCTCATCGGCCCGGTGACTTCCGGGATGCGATCGATCGAGAACTTGACGTCGGACGCCTTCAGCTCGGTGCCGTCGTG
>JARWLF010001378.1:0-10410 GCA_029853055.1 Scenedesmus sp. KT-U | reverse complement strand
GTTGTGCAGTGCCATCATCCTGATCATGTTGGTTTCCGGGGTTGCAACATTCTGTGTGTTCTTACCTTGATTCTACACATACATTCTCACATTGCGTGCATGCAACATCTAGCAACTTGTTGTTTTGCTCAGAGTGTTCAGCAGTTTGTCTGCATGTGCTTTGATGACTCTCGTCTCAGCACATCTCTGGAGCGAAGGTCTTGAAGAGTTGCACCTAGTAGAGTTGGCAGCCGGTGCTGGTGGCTGTGATGTGTGTTCACAGTGCCTCAGCTTTCCCTGGCGGGGGGGGGGGAGCGAGTAGAGAGAGAGTGTGACTTCTAGGCAGTGCTAGTGCCTCGATGGCAGTGATGCAGTCAGCCTGAGTCACTGTGTGTCCTGTCAGCCTTGAAGGCTATTGAAAGTGATCCCGTCTCTGATCTCAGATCACCAGATCACTGATCTAATCAAAAATTACAGCAAGTGTGGTCTTGGTCTTGTGTCATGGCGTTCTCAGTCTGTCACCCGGCAAGGCAAGCCACGCAAGTTATGTGTCTCCTTTTGGTAAATTCTCACGTGCCAAACGAAGTTGCTGCCTTCACTGCAGTTGAGTCTGCTGCCGCGAGAAGCCGAAGTCTCCGTCCTCAAATGGCAGTACTGCTATGGCTGATGCGTAATTTGAATGTCCTCGGATAATACTATTGCAGTGCTAGGCAATCATGATCTGGCCTTCCAGTACTTTTCAAGTCAGCATGCTGACCCCACAGCTGACTGAGGAGGGGATAATGAAGCTGACCCGGTCTGTGGGCCACAGTCCAGTGTGAACTGGTCATGAGTTTTGAGGTTAGAATGAAACCCTGCTCCTTCATCTTTTTGCTACAATACAGCTATAATGCAGGCAACAAAGGTGCACCGGGAAAACATAATTGAATACAGCAAAGTGCATCGCAGCCTTTCGCACTCAGTGGCAGAACCACATAGCAAATGTGACAGCACCTCTCTTCCACAGTACGGAATTCTCATGATGTACACACAATGGCTGTGGTCTACCACAAATGCTCATACAGAGTCTTCTGGCTGACTCCTGGATGACACCTACAACACTGCACATGGCCTTTGTCTCAACGTAGACAGTGTACGCTTTGAAAGCAGCTAGCAATAACAATCCCCTACTAACCCCTGCCGACACACCTTTCAGGCCACCATCTGTCATCCTCATGTGGGCGATTAGGTTCCAACTCTCAGCCCTAACACACCTTAACCGATTACATCAGATGCATGACATGAGCTAGCATTGACTGATGACCCTGAGCCTCCACTTGATAGCACCCTGGTACCGTCATGGTCATGTGGCTACTAGTACTACTGCAGTACAGATCCCTCAGCACGGTACATACTGCCAGCAGCAACAGCACTGCTGGCAGGATCTGTGCCTGTAATTCTGAGCACTGAAAACATAACACCTCACAAGACAGCCCACAAGTTCATCAGCAAAAGCGTTGCTGGTGCGCGCCACTGCTGTTACTGCTGCTAGTTTAGTTTTCACATTACTGCTATCATACCCCACACTGCCTTCGTACTACGGTAGCGGCTACCGTCAACAACAGCCAACATACCGTGATGCTGTGCCCATCTTACCAAGCAGCCCCAAACAGCTTCTGACTCACAGACCACAGAGAGTGTATTGACTGCTGCTGCTAACCCTGACGGAGGTTTCACATCCAGAGCTGTAGTGATGGGTGACGATGATGTTGGGCTGATTGAACCATCATTCGGACTATCATCCACAGCTACAAGTATACCAGTCAGGAGCAAAGGGCGGCAGCAGCAGCAGCGTGTCAGAGACAACTCGCTGTTGTGCTCTTGATGTGGGTGATGGAAACCAGCAGCAATGCAGCTAAAACAACAAAGAAGGCTAGCAGACCACTTGATAACTGCTAGTGAGCAATGACTACTGAGCAGTGTTAGGTTGACAAGATGGATCACTCGCAATCACCTCACCTGTATCTGCAGAGTATGATCGCTGGCATGTCAGCATCTTGCACGCTTCTGTATTACTCAACCCTGAGCTGCTGGGTGTGAGGTACTGTTGATTCAACTACCTCTGACAGCTGAGTCAGCAATTACGGCTGTGCTCAAAGCCTTATTGTAGGATTCTGCATGTAAGCCAGGGAAGGATGCTGCCTCTGCCATACTCCGTACAACCCTGCTGCTGCTGCTGCTGTTGGAGGATGCTGCTGCTGATGATGATTTCGAACCAACAGTCAGCCACATCCAACATATTGTAGGTTACTGCTTAGTCCTGGTGCTGTTCATACTTGTCAGCCACTTGGTAAACCAAAGGGAGTAGCTGGATGATTCTGACTCTGTGGACTGCTAGCAGAGGTGGCAGCAGCAGTACTGGCAGCAGCAGCTGTGGCAGCAGCGGTAATACACCTCAGCAGAGCTGCTGCTGCTGCTGCTGGGAGACAGGACTGTGGCTATTTACCGTGAGCATGTGCTGCATGTACTGCTGACTGCTCAGCTGCTCGTAGCTGCTGTTTATGTGATGATTTACTCTGCTGTCAATCTGTTATAACGTCTACCACAATGCACGTGTTGGCTTCCCAGGTAGTGGTCAGAACAGTTGAAAGGTCACTTGGTAGTGTCACTCTTTGGTGGGAAGGGGGGCGGGGGGTGACCCAATCCTAACATAACCCTGCACATAGGTTACATCATCAATAATGAAAGAAGTACACACCAGTCAGTATGGACACATGTTACCTTCTTTCAATGTGAGCAAGCTGTCTACATGCAGCAACATCAACAGGTCTCCAAATGATCAATGCAGCAGACAGCAATCTGCAGCACTTCTGCCTGGCAGGACATGTGCGACGGCAACGAATATATTTGCAACCAAGGTAGAGCCAGGACATGAAGATTGTCCTGAAGGCTCGTCAGCATGTGGGCAATGCACTTTTTGCCAGATAAGCAGCAGCAAACAGCCGCTGTACAACACCCCTGTCTTGACAAACGATAACAATGATGACATAATCACACTGTGAAAGGATTTTGCGACTACTGATGATGACTCACCTTCCAGGTCAACCCTCTGTGTTGTGCCGCTAAACCCTCTCAGACTTCTGTGCACATGAGGTAACCCATGATTGTGGAGTAGAAGTGACACTTGCCAATGACTTGTATCAGGGGGCAGGGAGCTGCTGCAAACACTGCTGCTGCGGTTCAATTTCCGTTGATGCCGCTTGCGCTGCAAATCGTAGCAAGAAGCCAACTCATGTTTCTGACACTGCCGCTGCCGCCGCCGGCGCCGCTGCCGCCGCTGCCGCCGCCGCTGCTGCTGCTGATGCTGATGATGATGATTGTCGACGCCAGATGTCAGAGCTTCAATGTTTGCAGGCTTGAGTGATGTGATGTGATGTCAACATTGATAAGCAGAACCCTCAACAGTAATCGATTCCGGTATCCGACACTGCCGCTGCTTCTGCTACTGCTGCTACTGCAAGATAACCAGGGCATTATGTCCCACTGCCGCTGTTGCTGCTGCCGCTGCTGAGGTTCAGAGACTGCCGTTGGCTGACAGCCAGATGTCAAAGATCCGATGTCTGCAGTGTTTGAGTGATGTGACGATGTCGATGGCAAATACTGTCAAATGCTGCTGCTGACTCACTGTTGCTGACTCACTGCTGCTGCCACTGCTGTGATGCCTCAGCCCGATGCTGCTGGCAGCAGCAGCAGCAGGAGTTGTCAACCAGTATGGTATCATGGAAAGATATAATCAACCACCATATCATGCAAAGCTGTGTTATTGTCGTGCACGAACAGCGCACAAACATAGTGGTTGGGTGTGAGTGTGGTGATGGTGGGGCAGGGGCGATGATAATCAAACCGGTACTGCATAGCAGCTGCGCCTTCAATGCGGACCCATGTTCGTCCAGTCTGCTTCCGCAGTGATCAGCTACACACCTGTTTGTTTTCCTTTCCAACCAGACACGTGCATGGCAGCAGCACCTGTGTCTGTGCACACCAGCTGACTGCAACACCTGACCAATCCCTGCAGCAGCACACCTCCCGCAAGGGCATGTAAATGTCAGATCTTGACGGCTTCTAATTTAGTGCCAGTTAAACCATAAAAAAACCTTATGTGTATACGCGAGCTGCTGGGTAACACAGTGCACCGCTGATTGGGGATCCGGGTCCACGTTCGTGCCACGTTGTGAGTTGGGTTTTTAATACATGTCCCATACAAATACGATTAGAGCATAATGTACAAACGTCATAGCACCTTGTCGCAGTGTTGCCTGTGTGTCTGCTTAGTTGCTTGACTGTTGCGCTCTCAAGAGCTCGGACCCGTGTTATCTGTGGGAACAGCCAAGCATGTCAGCGTAATGCGGCTACAACAAGCACAGTAAAGTAACTGCAACAAAAAATACAGATCTGACGCCAATAACAGAAGGATATCCGCAGTATCCTGCACAACTGCTGGTGTGATCAGAGGTGGGTTGCTGTAAGCCCAGCCAATTGAGCATGTTGTGCATGACCTGTATGCACAGACTAGTACTATAATGTTGCCGCTGTCAACCATGCTTGAGCTCGTGTTATACGGAAGCTGACGGCGTTCATCTCGAGATGGTTCCTTGGAGCATGTAGGTTGCTACAGTGGCTGCAACAGGCCTTGATGACTGTCAGGGGCTCTTCAACCCATCTGTCGTTGCAATATGTTCATGACGATGTCCTCACGTGCTGCTTGATCTTGCAGGCTGGAACAGCAGGGCGTCACCGTCATGGAGTACAACGCATCTGCAGTCAATGCGGAAGAAGGACCACCACTGAAACTGTTAAACGACAGCTTGCTGTGCATCAACCTGCTTCATCTCTGGAAACATACGCTACATCAACTTAGGGAAGGTAACAGCAGCGAACGCAACCAGCTGGGCAAGCAGTTGGTAACATGGGTGGAACAACTGGTGCAGCACCCTCCTCAACAGCATACAGCAACAGGGCGACCCTCACACCACCTGTTCAGAGTGTTGAACACAATTGGTTCCGGGAGCCGGTCAACAGTAGTTGCTGTCAAGCACATGAAATACAGAGACACCACAGACAACAGTTTTGAGCCAGAACACAGCATTCGGGAACATGTTCTCAAGGTTTGCACGTTCAACAGCCCTGAAGATGTGCAGTACGATGCACAGCAGGTAGCTATCTCCCAGATGGGCATCAGCGATGGTAAGCGTTGGTTGTTCTCTCACAGAGCTTTTTGGAACAGCATATTGTTAACTGACACCTCTGGTGGTCAATGACCAGCTGTACAGCAGCAAAGCAACCATTCATATCCGCTGGGTGGTCATGCTTTGTTTGTATCAGCCAGGGAAACCTGGTTAGGACATCGTGTCTAGTCTGTCATGCTATCATACACACCCATGAACCCTGTATCTACACCCCGACCCTGTGGACATCCAAATGACGGCTGTTGTGGTACTGCTTGTATTGCTCATCGTCCCACAGGTGTGCTCCAGGCCTCAGATGTTGGGATTGCCTGGCTAAAGTACGACCAGCAAGCACAACCACAACCAGCGCTGGTCATGTTGATGTCACAGGCTGAGGAAAGCACCCTGGATGACGTGCTGACCACGGTAAGCAGGTATTGCTGCTGGTCTGCAGGACTGATTCTACACAATTGTTGAGTTGGAAATGTGCTGCCTAACTGCACATAGGTCAAGTGCAGGTAATGCCGCCAGCCTGAACAAGCGTCAGACTCTGTCGGACATGCACACAGGGATGCTCAGACTGCGCTGAGTTAGTCGTTGCCCTTGAATTCTTGTAGAGTTACATGCTGATTGGTGGTGCCTACTGAATCGGTAGTTTGATCAGATCACACTGACATGAACCACTGCATGTTGTTGTTGATGCAGTGGCAGGTGCCTACAGAATTGAAGCCCTCAGCAGGAATGATACTCCGGATGACATTTGATCTGCTGTTGGGGCTGAGCACAATGCACGAGCTTGGTGTGGTGCACCGTGACATGAAGCCAAGCAACATTGGCATTGTGCTGCGACGCCTGGTAGCCCTGGATCCTGGACTGGCAAGTGATGGTGATGAGCTTGTGGAGCATCCTGCTGTGACGGGTGAGCAGGGCAATCAGGTGTTCATCCGGTGTTGCACAACAAACACATGCACCTGGTGCCAGTGGCTGTGGTCCGCACATGCATCAGGAGCCAGACATGAACCAGTGGGCATCATTGACCAAGTTACTCTGCATGGTAAGGGTACTGTTGTCAAGCACATGTGTCATCTGCAGGCACCTACATGTACATGGCCCCAGAACTGGATGTGGCAGGCGTTCAGGCGGCCATGCTGCAGCCACTGATCCTGTTGAGCGCAGAGATGAGCCGTGTCAGCAGTGAGGGAGGTGTAGGAGCTGTGCACTGCTGGCAGCAGGTACAGGAGCTGCGGGTGGCGACTGAGCTGCAAACCTCAAGGCCAGATTGTGCCTACAAGGCCAATATCTTCTCGGTTGGCATGTTGCTCCTGCAGGTAAGCGACCTTGCTCATTTGTTCTTGCAAGTGTGAGCCTCTCATGGGTTGGGAGGCAAGAGTTTGTTGGTTCACGCTGCATGTGAGCTGTGTTGTCCTTGTAGCATGAGGGTTCCCAGTGTTGTGAAGGGGTTGGTTGCCACTTTGTGGTGTTTGTGATAGTTCGTGACCCATGATGCAGACATCCTTCATGTGTTCAGCTCTGTGATGCATCGGCGTTGTGTGCCAACAGACTACGGTACACTGCCACAGTGTTGGCGAGCTTTGTCCATCCAGTGGTTGCAGTGATACCTGACTGCAGCAAGGTGGCAGTTTCTATGCAGCTGACCAGGGTGTGTGATTGTGGCACATGCAGATGGTGACCTACGGTAAACCACCATTCTGGATGCTCAATGTCCTCAACCCCAAGAGCCCCCAAGAGCTGCAGGAGGAAGTGATAGAGGTCTGTGTTCGAGCAAGACCACACAGAGCCAGCTACATTGGCAGTCATCCGGGTTCACTTCCTTGCTCTGTACAATATGGCTCTCCGGTGGATGTTCAGCCCGTTGTACCTGGGTACCGCTAAATACTTGTTTCAAGCTGTTTGTGTCACAGGATACGCCTCATCTTCAGAGTGCAGTGTGACTAGTTGACAGTGTTGCATTGTTTGTTGACACTTCCGAAGGAGTCCTGCTCTTGAACACCTGTATCACTGCTTCAATGCAGCTCTGGATCAAGTTGGGACCTAAGAAGCTGCTGGAGGCTACATACTGGCATCCCCTGCACAAGCCTGACTACCCCATCATCATGGAGCTCGACAGTGTCCTGCTTGACTTCCTGTTAGAGGCACTGGCTCCACCCTGGAGGCGCCAAGATGCACAACAGCTGGCTGGCCACCCACTCTTTGAGTCAGTGAGTATGTAGGAGGGCAGGCCAAGGACAGGGGTTCAGTTGCAGTACTGCTGGGCTCAACATTGGTCAACCACAATCGCAAAGGTTGAAACAAACAATAACTGTGGGCATGGTGTGCACTGCATATGCAAGTGAGGTATGTACAGTCAACCGTATGATGACATGTGTTGTAAAGAGGAAATAGAATTGTGACGTTGTTCCTGCTGTAGGGTGCGCAGGATGCACCTTAACTTCACTCCTCTTGTACCAGACAGTGTGCTCCTGATTGTTGGTTACTTGATTGGTTTCAAACAAGTTGTTGGCTTGCGCCTCACGGCCTGCAGCTTGGCGCATCCCTCGTACGAGAGCTTGAGAAAGGTCCCATGGAGGATGACAGGTCTTATCTGAAGCACCTGCTCTCCTGCTGGAGCAAGTATCACCCTAAAGCAGCCATGAAGCTCTGCTCTAACGAAGTGGCGGCAGAGGTCCTAAGCCTCTCAGCAGATGCAGATGTTCAGTGCGCTGCCAATTTGAAGAAAGCAAGTCAGCAGTGTGAGAGGCTGAGCCTGGTAAGCATGTGTGCCAGCAGTACACTGTTGGCGACCACTGATTTGTAGCAAGCCTTAGCAAGTGACTGCAGAGACCCCATGCTTCCATGATTCATTGTGAAGCTGACATTGAGGCAACCAATGGTATTGCTTACAATATGTGGCCTATCAGATACATACATTTTAGAAATGTACTTTCCATGATTGGCGGTGCTGTGTGACCAGGTTATGCATCGATGTGTGCGTGCTCAGGGTTTTCCACCCATCTGCAACTGCGCCAAGTGACATTGTTGCTCCTCGCACTGCCAGGGACCCATCAGATTCGCATCCAGGGCAATGACTGGTGACTCTGTGTTGATGGTGAGTGTTATTCCAGGAAACAATGATGACGGGGCTTCTGGAGAGCAGATGTGCACAGCAGCCAGAAATGAGTTGGTACAGAAGGCTGAAACCTTGCATCTGGTGAGCGGATGTAAGTGCGAAGGTGCCTTTCAGTGCATGTTGCCGTACATCATGAGCAACGCCACTCAACCTCCGATGCTTGTTTCTGGTGCGGATGTACAATCATAACATCAGCATCAGCACATGTGGTTGATGCAAGATATGTGTTGACGAGCTGAAGGATATCTGACAGAGTTACATGGTTGTGTTGCAGGCAACCATTGCTGCTGCTGGACGCACCAGGGGTAACTCCAGCTCTGCAGACAAACTCAAGGAGCCCAGTGTCGCTGGCACAAGTGGCAAAGCAACGCAGGTCAGCAAGAGTGGCAGCAACATTACAAAGTTGGCTGTCGAGTCCGGGGCTGCCACATCAGGGGCATGGTGTATGTTGTGTCACTCAGTAGTAGCTACAGTGTCACTATAGTGTTCAATCTACTACATGATGGACTTCTGGTTGGCACCTTGTTAACTCAACAAGCAGCTTGTGCTGTGTGGGGTGGACTCAACCAATAGCCTAGATGGTCCTCATGGACGATGCTGGCTTGCTTTCCATTTCATAGGCACCTGGTGGAGGGGTCATTTGTAGTAGACTCGGATCTGGCAGCGGCAGCAGCGCAACACAGGTGGGTGAGTGATGACAGGGCAGCGACAGGGTATCAGTGTAACAGTTGCGTTACAATGGTCTGCTAGTCTAGCTTGTTGTGGCAGAAAAGACTGCCATGTCTCACTAGCCTTGGTATCCAGAGCTGAGATCCAGAGCTGCAATTTCAGTGCTGTACACCGCCCCAAGTGGCTCTACAGCACATACATGTAAATCTGATTCATTTTTCACGCTGTCCTTGCATGTGCAGATCATGATTGACCCAATTGAGCCAAAGCATGGTTGAAGAAGCCAAGACAACAACCTGAGAGATCGTCCGTCTGTCAGGTATTCCCAAAACTATAACGTAATATGTCTAGGGGCACACCACATAGCTGCCGACCTTGGCAGTTAGTTCATTTGTCAGTGCTGTCCAGACGTGATCTGCAAGCAGACAACCATAGTCCTGACACCATCTGCACATAAGCAGCTGACCCATCTGTGATAAATGCTGAGCTCTCGCCTTACCATGTCACTTGCAGGCAGCACAACAGGCCAAGTGTTGCACTTGCAATGACATCACTTGGACCGTCCATGGGCCATAGTAGCCATCACTTGCGTCTGGCAGCTGTGACCGAAGCTTGCACATCATGTGCACTGAAGATCACATGTAGTGCCAAGTCACTTTTGATACAATATGTTGGCTGGGTGTGAGTTATAGCAGCTGTTGCTGACTGAATCGAGAGAGTAGAATATTCTTGAAAGCCACCTGCAATGGTCCAACTGTTATACGAGTTGAGGCCTGATTGCACCTTTAGCAGTGGGCCCAGCAGTAGTCAGAACGCATCCGGTGCTATCGGTTAGCAATGGACATAGCATCGGTGTGTATAGGGTAGCATCCTATGTTACGTTTTTCTCGCACTGCCTGCTTTATTTATACTTCAATGGATTCTTTGGGACCGCCATGGCCACTGCTACCGCTGCTGCATCTTGCAAGAAGAATGGCAGCGACTCTTAGACAACGTGTCTTGGGCCAAGGTTCTGGGCAATTGTGAACACGGAGTCTGTGACAGTCACACCAACAACAGCAGTGGCAGGCAGACAGTGATCGAGCTCCGCATGACTTGAAGCAGCAGCTGGAGACCAATTCAACCTAGAACTGCGTCGGAAAAATCCACGCAACCGACTCAGCCCCCGCTTCCTGGACACCCCGTCGAATCAGTCCATGGTCTATCGGTCGGTTCCAGCAGCAGCGGACGACTCACTGGTGACCGCTGTCACCGCCGCTGACGCATACGGTGTTGCGAAAGAAAGAGAATTTGGCTCATGCAGGATGTGTATGCAACAAAGCATGTTGCGTCACCACCCTATGATGATGATGCTGAATTTCTTACACGGGAGGTGGTCTCCTGACTGAGTTAGTACTGCTAGTCCAGATATTGCTCTTGTTCCAGTCAACT
>JARWLF010001377.1:0-10411 GCA_029853055.1 Scenedesmus sp. KT-U | reverse complement strand
GATCGCGCCCGCGCTGCCCCAATGCAGCGCGATCGCGACGCTGCCGTACCGCTCTTGCGTGCTGCGCATCGTCATGGCTTCGTTCCTCGTCCGGTGGATATAGACAGCATACTATGTAATTGACGACGCCGCGGCGAGAGCGGACGAATGCGTAGGCGGGAAGGGGAGGTCGCATGGACGAGGCCGGAAAGGAGGAGGCGGCGCACGCCTTCGAGAAGGAGCGCTCGGCGGGCTATCTCGCCAACCACCTCGCGCGCCTGTTCGCCCATCGGCTCGCCCGCGCCCTTGCCCCGCACGGCCTCGCGCCGGCGCAGTTCATGGCGCTGCTCGAGCTCTGGCGCGAGGAGGGGCTCACCCAGGCCGACCTCGTGACGCGGCTCGACGTCGAGCAGGCGACGCTCGCCGCGACGCTCGGTCGGATGGTCCGCGACGGGCTCGTCACGAGCGAGCCACATGCCCACGATCGCCGCGCGCGCGCCTTGCGTCTCACGGAGCGCGCGCGTGCGTTGGAGGCGCCCGCCAAGGCGGCGGCGGGGGCGGTGAACCGCGAGGCGCTCGCCGCGCTCTCGCCCGAGGAGCGCGCGCTGCTCGTGTCGCTGCTGGGCAAGCTCGTCGCCGGGATGCGGGCGTGAATCGCGGCTCGTCTTTGCGCGGACGCAAGCAGTAGATTTCCCGTGTGCAAGCCGTGATAAAGCAGCCCTTAATTACGCGCGCCCAGTCTCCTCCCCGTCGAACAGAGGAGAACCCCCCCCATGGCGCTCGTGCAACTCATCTACCACAGCCGCAACACGCTCGATGCCGACGACCGCAGCCAGCTCGTCAATCTGCGCGAGATCCTCGAGATCGCCCGCCGCAAGAACGGCGAGGAGGGCGTGACCGGGTACCTGATCTTCGACAAGGCCTATTTCCTGCAGATCCTCGAGGGCGAGGAGAAGGTCGTCGAGGCGACCTACCGGCGTATCGCCGGCGACAAGCGCCATGCCGACGTCACCCTCGTCGGCAAGCGCGCGATCGCCATGCGCACCTTCCCCGATTGGAGCATGGGCTCGGCGATGCGCTCGATCGACCACGAGGAGGTCTATCTCCAGCACGGCATCTCGGGCGCGATCGACCCGAGCCGGCTCGACGGCGCAAAAATCCTTTCGCTCGCGACCGACCTGCACGCCCTCGAGCAGTCCCGCCGCCGCCCCGCCGCTTGAGACGGGGCTCGACGCGGCATTCACGAGACCATGGACGGGGTCGGACGAGGGCGCGCGCGCACTCGCCGGCCCCGTCTCGCATTCCCGCATCGTCATCGCAGGGGCCGCTCCCCACGCATGGCAGGGCTTCGCCGCCGGCGATTGCGCCCGCGCGCGGCGCGGCGTAACCGTTGCCGCTCCGATTGCGACGCGGCGACGACGGGAGGCCCATGAGCGAGGCGCGAGGAGCCGACGGCCCGCCCGTGACCCGTGCCGGCCTCGTCGCCGGCGCGCGCCGGTGCGTGCCGCTCCTCCCCGGCATCGTCGTGTTCGGCACGGCCTTCGGCGCGGCGGCGGCGCAGAAGGGGCTGGACGTCTGGCTGACCCTGTCGCTCTCCGCCTTCGTCTTCGCCGGCGCCTCGCAGATGGTGGCGCTCGAGATCTGGCAGGAGACCTGGACGCCCGCGACGTTCCTCACCCTCGTGGCGGTCACCGCCACGATCAACGCGCGCATGGCGCTCATGGGCGCTGCCCTCGCGCCGCACGTGCGCGCGATGCCCAAGCCCCTGCAGCCGTTGAACTTCTTCCTTCTCACCGATGCGAGCTGGCTCGTCGCGATGCGCTACCACCAGGTCGACCGCGGCACCGATCTCGGGATCGTGCTCGGCGCGGGCCTCACGATGTGGGTGGCCTGGATCCTCGCCACGCTGCCGGGCTTCCTCGCCGGCGCCCTGGTCGAGCGGCCGGAGGCGTTCGGGCTCGATCTCGTGATGCCCGTCTTCTTCGCGGTGATGCTCGTGCCGCTCTGGAAGGGCGCGCGCGCCGCGATCCCCTGGATCGTCGCCGGCACGGTGGCGCTCGCGACGAGCGTGCTCGTCGAGGGCTACCTCTTCATCATCGTCGGCGCCCTTTCGGGCGCGCTCGCGGGGGCGCTGATCGATGAGCGTCGTTGAAGGGCTCCTCGCGAGCGGAATGGGCGACTACGTCGCGATCCTCGGCATGGTCGCGGCGACCTATGCCTCCCGGGCGGGCGGCTTCCTGGTGATGGCCCGCGTGCGGGTGACGCCGCGCATCGAGCGCGCGCTCAAGGCCCTGCCGGGGTCGATCGTGATCGCCACGATCGTGCCGATCGCCGCCGCGTCCGGCGCGCCCGCTCTGATGGGGCTCGCCGCCGCCGTCGCGGTGACGGCGGCGACGCGCGTCGAGCTCGTCGGCGTGGTCACGGGGCTCGGCGTCGTGGCGATCGCCCGCGCGCTCGGCCTGTGATCAATTGCGCATCCGCTCGTTCCAGATCCGCTCGCCGATCAGGCAATCGACCCGGCGGCGCTCGCTCGCGGGCTGGACGAGGCTCCGCTCGGGCCGCAGGCCCGCGATCTCGAGCACGATCTTGGTGCGGATCGCCTCGACGAGATGGGCGCGCTCGCGCACGGGGATCATGAAGGCGCCCGGTCCCCCGATCACGCAATCCTCGTAATATTCGTCGAGATTGGCGATGTCGAAGGCGCTCGGCGCCTTGAGCATCAGCGGCAGGCCGTTGATGGTCGCCCCCCGCGCGAGCGCGGCGTCGCGCGCCTGCTCGACGGGGCGCCCGTCGTTGTTGGGCCCGTCGCCGGCGATGTCGATCACCTCGCGCAGGGGCACGACGCCGGATTCGTCCAGGAGCCCCACCGCGAAATCGATCGCGCCGGAGACCGAGGTGCGGCGCGCGCGCCGGATCGGATGGCTCTCGAGCGCGTCGGCGAAGCGGGCTGCGGATTCCGGGCCGTCGATCAGGGTCCACGGCACGAGGAGGTATCGATCGTTGTAGCTCGCCCACTCGAAATAGGTGACCGCGATCTTGCCGATCATGCCGCGATCGATGGCGGCGTGCACCTCGGGCGAGCGCATCGCCTTGACGAAGCCCTCGCGCTGCAGCTCGAGTTCGTCGATGTCCATCGAGAAGGAGATGTCGACGCCGAGGACGAGGGCGACGTCGACCTCCACCTCCGCCTGCGCCGGGCGCGACCAGAGAAGGCTCGCGATCACGACCGCGAGGAGAAGGGCGGCCGGCCCGCTCGGGGAGCGGCCGCCGCGAAACGCTCGTATCCACATGATCGGCTCCTTCGTCCAGAAGAGGAGCCCCCCGGTGACGCGTCTGCCCCCGCGCACGCCAAGCGAGGATCGTGCCACGCCGCCGGATCGAGCGCAGCCGTGGTATTACGGGCTTGCCTGCCCTTTCTGCCGCGCGTCGGGGAGGGCACCCTCGGGTGCCCCTCCCGCCCGCGCCTCGCCTCAGCGGCTCGCCTTGCTGGGCGCGCCGGAGTGCTCCGGCGGGCGGGGGCCCTTGCGGTGGGGGCGCTTCTCGCCGGGCGCGCCCTCCTTGCGCTTGAAGGACGGACGGCCCGGCTTCGCGCCGGGGCGGGCGCCGCCGGGGCTGCGCGGGCCGGGGGGCCCCTCGGCCGGGCGGACCGCGACGCCCTCGTCGTTCTCGCGCCGCGCCGCGCGCGCGAAGCGCTCGGCATGCTCGCGCGAGATGCCGACGCGGGTGCGGTCCATCTCGATGCGGATCGGCCCCACCTCGTCGCGGGTGACGTGGCCGAGGCGGCAGATCAGCGGCAGCAGCCATTTGGGATCGGCGTTGTCGGCGCGCCCGACATTCAGCTCGAACCAGACGAAATCGGTGGGCCCGTCGCCGCGCCCGCGCCCGCCCTCGCGCGGCACGCGTTCCTCGCGGACGTAATCGCGGTCGCGGTCGCGCTCGCGGCGGGGGCGATCGCCGGGATCGAGCGCCTCCTCGGGTGCCGGCAGGCGGGTGCGCCACAGCCGCACGAGGGCGGCGGCGACCGCCTCCGGATCGCGGCTCTCGAGCAGCGCGCGGGCGGTCTCCCGCTCCTCGGGGCTCGGCTCCTCGGCGATCACCGGATCGGCGAGGAAGCGGGCGTCGTCGCGCTCGCGGATCTCCTCGGGCGTCGGCGGGCCGGACCATTCGGGGTCGATCCGCGCGGTGCGGATCAGGGCCTCGGCCTTGCGGCGGCGGTTGACGGGCACGACGAGCACGCACATGCCCTTGCGCCCGGCGCGGCCGGTCCGCCCGGAGCGGTGCAGCAGCGTCTCGGCGTCGTTGGGCAGATCGGCGTGCACGACGAGGCCGAGATCCGGCAGGTCGATGCCGCGCGCGGCGACGTCGGTGGCGACGCAGACCCGCGCCCGCCCGTCGCGCAGGCTCATCAGCGCGTTGGCGCGCTCGGCCTGGGTCAGCTCGCCCGAGAGCGCCACCGCCGCGAAGCCGCGCTCGAGGAGCGAGCCGTGCAGGCGCTTGACCGCCTCGCGCGTGGCGCAGAACACCATCGCCCCGCGCGCCTCGACGAAGCGCAGCACGTTGACGACGGCGTGCTCGACCTCGCCCGGCGCCACCCGCACGGCGTGATAGGCGATGTCGGCATGGGCGCGGCCGCGGTCGATCGTGTCGATGCGCCAGGCGTCGCGCTGATAGGTGCGGGCGAGGTCGGCGATGGGCTTCGGGATCGTCGCGGAGAACAGCAGCGTGCGGCGCTCGGCCGGCGCGGCCTCCAGGATGAAGGCGAGATCCTCGCGAAAGCCGAGATCGAGCATCTCGTCCGCCTCGTCGAGCACGATGGCGGCGAGCGCCGAGACGTCGAGCGCGCCGCGCTCGAGATGGTCGCGCAGGCGCCCCGGCGTGCCCACCACGATGTCGGCGCCGGCCTGGAGCGCGCGGCGCTCGGCGCGCGGGTCCATGCCGCCGACGCAGGAGACGACGCGCACGCGCGCCGCCGCGTAGAGCCAGCCGAGTTCGCGGTGGACCTGGAGCGCGAGCTCGCGGGTCGGCGCGATCACGAGCGCGCGCGGCGCGGCGCCCGGCTCGCGCTCGCCGGCCTCGGCGATCAGCATGTCGCCGAGCGCGAGGCCGAAGGCGACGGTCTTGCCGGAGCCGGTCTGCGCCGAGACGAGGAGATCGCGGTCGCGCGCCTCCTCGGCCAGGACGGCGGCCTGGACGGGGGTCGGGTCCTCGTAGCCGCGCGCGGCGAGCGCCTCGGCGAGGAGCGGGTTCAAAGACGGAAAAGGCATGGTTTCTGGTGCTTCCGAACGTCGACAGGTGGCCTCGCGGGGACAAGCCCGAGGCGCGACGAGACGTTCCGGCGCGGATGAAGGGCGTGATGATGCGAGGGGGCGGCGCATCGGCGCACGCCCGGACGGCGCGTCATAGCGCATCGCGGTCCCGAAAGCGAGGAGAATGCGTGGACGGGGCGACGCGGTGCGGGTGACAGCGGCGCCCGCGTGGACTAGTCAGGGAGGGGCCGATCCGCAAGCGCTCGCGCGAGCGCCCGTCACGAGCCCCGCTTCGGGAGCCCCGAGCCCATGATGCCGAACCAGACCGCGCCTCTCGTCGTCTTCGACCTCGACGGCACCCTCGCCGACACCGCGCCCGACCTGATCGGCACGCTCAACGTGCTCCTCGCGCGCGAGGGGCTGCCGGCGATGCCGACGCAGGACGCCGGCGCGCTGATCGGTGCGGGCGCGCGCGCCCTCATCTCCCGCGGCTTCGCGGCGGCGGGCCACGAGCTCGTGCCCGAGCGGCTCGACGCTCTGTTCGAGGACTTCCTCGTCCATTACGGCGAGAACATCTGCGTCGGCACGCGCCTCTATCCCGGCGTCGTCGCGGCGATGGACGCGCTCGCGGCGGACGGCTACCGCCTCGCGGTGTGCACGAACAAGATCGAGCGCCACTCCGTCGTCCTGCTCGAGCGCCTCGAGATCGCCGAGCGCTTCGTCGCGATCTGCGGGCGCGACACCTTCCCCTGGTTCAAGCCGGACCCGCGCCATCTGACCATGACGATCGAGGCGGCGGGCGGCGATCCGGCGCGCACGGTGATGATCGGCGATTCGCTCACCGACATCGCGACCGCCAAGGCCGCGAAAGTGCCCGTCGTCGCGGTGCCCTTCGGCTATTCGGATCGGCCGGTGGCGGAATACGAGCCCGACATCCTCATCGACCATTTCGACGAGCTGCACGGCGCGATCGCGCGGATGATGCGCGCGGCCGCGTGAGGCGGCCGGGAGCGATCGTCCTGTCGGAGGAAGAAGATGGTGGGCGCGACAGGGATTGAACCTGTGACCCTTCGCGTGTGAAGCGAATGCTCTCCCGCTGAGCTACGCGCCCTCCGAGGCCCCGTCATTAGGCCGACGCGCCGCGCGCGTCAAGCAGGCTGCGACGCGATTCGCGCATGCATCGGCGAGGGCTTGCGCCGTGGCCCGATCTTCGGCACTCGTGCGCGGCACCGCGGCGATCGCGCGCGGGGAGAGGTCGGGCGCGAATCACATGGCGGCACCGGAGCGCAACGGGGACAGTGCGGCGGGCTTCGGCTTCGCGGTGTCCGCCTATTTCCTCTGGGGCTTCCTGCCGCTCTACATGAAGGCGCTCGCCCACGTCCCGCCCGTCGAGGTGGTGGCGCACCGGGTGATCTGGTCGATCCCGGTCGCGGGCGCGATCCTGTGGGCGACGGGACGCACGGGCGATCTGCGCCACGCGCTCGCGTCGCCGCGCACGCTCGCGATGGCGGCGCTCACGGCGGCGACGATCACGGTGAATTGGGGCGTGTACGTCTGGGCGATCGGGGCGGGCTTCGCGCTCGATGCGGCGCTCGGCTATTACATCAACCCGCTCTTCTCGGTCTTTCTCGGCGCGGTCCTCCTGCGCGAGCGGCTGAGCGCGCTGCAGATCGCGGCGATCGTCGTCGCGGCTCTGGCGGTCGCGGTGCTGACGATCGAGAGCGGGCGCATCCCGTTCGCCGCGCTCGCGCTGACGTTCTCGTGGGGCGCCTACGCCTATTTCAAGAGGGCGCTGCCGATCGGCCCCAACCAGGGCTTCCTGCTCGAGGTGCTGATTCTCTCGCCCGCCGCGCTCGGGTTCATCGCGCTGATCGTCTCGCGCGGGGAGAGCCATTTCTTCGTCACAGGCGCGGCGGACGGCTGGCTCCTCCTCGGCACGGGTGTCGTGACGGCGGTGCCCCTGATCCTCTACGCCTACGGCGCCAAGGGCCTGCGCCTGTCGACGATCGGCATCCTGCAATACATCGCGCCCACCATGATCTTCCTCACGGCCGTCTTCGTGTTCGGAGAGGAGTTCGGCCGCGCCGAGCGCATCGCCTTCCCGATGATCTGGACGGCGCTCGTCCTCTACACGGCGTCCCTCGTGATCGAGGCCCGCCGCGCGCGGCCGTCGCGGGAGGGGTGAGGGGGCCGCCCGCGATCAGCCGGAGATCAGCCGGCGCGACGCAGGATCTCCCCGTAGTCCCGCGCGTCGAAGGCGACGGGGCTCGTGCGCGCCGACGAGGCGCCGGTGGCGAGATGGGCGATCTCCTCGTGGAGCGCGGGGGCGACGCCGAGCGCGGAGAGGCGCGGCAGGCCCGCGCGGGCGACGAAGGCATTCAGCGCGGCGAGCGCCGCGTCCGGCGCGACGCCCAGCGCCCGGGCGGCCATCGCGTCGATCTCGGCCGAGTGGGCCGCGAGCGCCGAGCCGGCGGGCGCCGCCGCACGCAGCCGCTCCAGCACGGGGACGAGGAGCGCGCCGCAGACGGCCCCGTGCGGGGCGGAAGTCATGCCGCCGATCACGCCGGCGAGCGCATGCACGCCGCCGAGCCCCGCATGCGCGAGGGCCAAGCCGCCGCACAGGCTCGCATAGGCCATCGCGTCGCGGGCGTCGGAGTCCTCGGAAGCGTCTTCGTCTCCCGTCAGCCGCACGAGGGCGGCGAGCCCAGCGGGCAGCGCGGACCGGACCAGCGCGTCGGTGACGGGGCTCGCGCGGCGGCTCAGGAAGGGCTCGACGAGCTGGCTGATCGCATCGAGACCCGAGGCGAGGGTCATCGCCCGCGGGGCGCCGTCGGTCAGCGCCGGATCGACGATCGCGATGGCGGGCACCATGCGCGGGTCGCGCAGCGAGACCTTGCGGCCCTCTCCCGGCACGCCGATCACGGCGTTGCGGGTCACCTCCGCGCCGGTGCCGGCGGTGGTGGGCAGAGCGAGCATCGGCAGAGGTGCCGCACCGAGCGGCAGGCCGCGCCCGACGACCTCCAGATGATCGAGCGGAGCCCCCTCCCCCGGCGCGAGCGCCGCGAGCGCCTTGGCGAGATCGATCGCCGCCCCGCCCCCGAGCGCCACCACGACCTCCACCCGATGCGCGCGCGCGGCGGCGAGCGCCTCCTCCAGCATCGCGAGCGTCGGCTCGCCGGGGCAGGCGATCGCGAGGAGCGCGGCGCCGTTGGACTCGAGATCGGCGGCGAGCCAGGCCGCGCGCTCGGGTCTCGCGCCGTGGACGAGGACGATCCGACGGCCGAACCCGAGCGCGAGCGCCGCCGCCTCCCGCGCCCGCCCGCGCCCGAACAGGATGCGACCCGTCGGACCGAAATCGAAGGGGCCGAGATCGGATGGCGGGGGGAGCGCGTTCATCGGGTCAGCGTCCGGCGCACGGCGTCGCGCCAGCCGGCATAGCGGGCGTCGCGCGCGTTCTCGCCCATCAGCGGCTCGAAGCGCCGCTCGGCCGACCAGGTCTCGGCGAAGGTCTCGGGATCGGGATAGAGCCCCGCTCTCATGCCGGCGAGGAAGGCGGCGCCGAGCGCCGTCGTCTCGCGGATCGCCGCCCGATCGACCGGCGCGCCGAGGATGTCGGCGAGGAACTGCATGGCGAAATCGCTCTCGACCATGCCCCCGTCGACGCGCAGCACCGCCTCGCTCGCGTGCCCGAGATCGGCCGCCATCGCCTCGACGAGATCGCGGGTCTGATAGCCGACGCTCTCGAGCGCCGCGCGGGCGAATTCCTCGGGGCCGGTGGCGCGGGTCAGGCCGAAGAGCGCGCCGCGCGCGTCCGGGTCCCAATGCGGAGCGCCGAGGCCGGTGAAGGCGGGGACGAGATAGACGTTCTGCGCGGGGTCCGCGGCCTGCGCGAGCGGCTGCGTCTCGCGCGCGGCACGGATCATGCGCAGCCCGTCGCGCAGCCATTGCACGACGGCGCCCGCGACGAAAACCGAGCCCTCGAGCGCGTAGGTGGGGCGCCCGTCGAGCTGGTAGGCGATGGTGGCGAGGAGCCGGTTGCGGCTCTCGACCGGGGCGTCCCCGGTGTTCAGGAGGGCGAAGCAGCCCGTCCCGTAGGTCGCCTTGACCATGCCCGGCCGGAAGCAGGCCTGCCCGACCATGGCCGCGTGCTGATCGCCCGCGACGCCGAGGATCGGGATCTCGCGGCCGAACAGATCGGGGCGGGTCGTGCCGAAATCGGCGGCGCAGTCGCGCACCTCGGGCAGCATCGCCATGGGCACGTCGAGGAGCGCGCACAGATCCTCGTCCCAGGCGCCGCGGCGGATGTCGTAGAGCATGGTGCGCGCGGCGTTCGTCGCGTCGGTCGCATGCACGCGCCCGCCGGTGAGCTCGTAGATCAGGTAGCTGTCGACCGTGCCGAAGGCGAGCCGGCCGTCGCGCGCGGCCGCGCGGGCGCCCTCGACATGGTCGAGGAGCCAGGCGAGCTTCGTCGCGGAGAAATAGGGGTCGATCAGGAGGCCGGTGCGGGCGCGCACCAGATCCTCGTGGCCCTCCGCCGAAAGGCGCGCGCAGATCGGCGCCGTGCGTCGGTCCTGCCAGACGATGGCGTCGTGGATCGGCCGGCCGGTCTCCCGGTCCCAGACGAGCATCGTCTCGCGCTGGTTGGTGATGCCGATCGCCGCGATCGCGGAGGGGCGGATGCCGGCGCGCTCGATCGCCTCGCGGGCGGTGCCGGCGGCGGTCGACCACAGATCCGCCGGATCGTGCTCGACGAGGCCCGAGCCGGGGAAATGCTGCGGGAACTCCTCCTGCGCGGTCCCGACGCTGCGCAGCCGCGCGTCGAACACGATCGAGCGCGTCGACGTCGTGCCCTGATCGATGGCGAGGACGTGGGACAAGGCGGATGCTCCGGAAAAAGCCCCGGGCCGCGCGGACATCGGCCCGGGAAGGTGGGGAGAGGAGGCGCGCCCCGCCGGAGGGAACGGCGCGCGCCGGGGGGAGCGACGTCAGTTCGACTGCCAGCTCGCGATCAGCTCGTCGTAGCCGATGGTGATCGGCTGCGGCTTCTCGTTCTCGAGAGCGGGCTTGGGCGCGCCGGGCTGGGAGAGCCAATATTCCGGATCGCGCTCCTCGTTGAGGCGCGGGCCGAGATCGCCGAGGATGCCGGCGCGCTCGAGCCGGGCGAGGACCTGCTCCTGCTCGCGGCA
>JARWLF010001376.1:0-12795 GCA_029853055.1 Scenedesmus sp. KT-U | reverse complement strand
GTGTTACTGTGCCATGCCTGCCCACGCGTTCCTTCCGCTTTCAAAGCGTATCTTTATATTCCGTCATCTTTAGGTTGAGCTGTCACATCAAGTTGATGCTATCTGGTCACACATCTCCAACAAATTTAGTGTCTATACTCTGGCAATTGCTGCTTGGAGCCTGCCTGTGACAGCACTTGTCATGGCATTAGTTGCCATGTTTGCTGTCATGGTCTGCAACTGCTTCTTTGCATCCTTGCTGCACTTAAAGTACCCCACCAGGTTACTGCCGCCCAGCACTACACCAATGATGGGGATGATCAGGTAGCCTGTAAGCAGCACAAACACAAAGATGCATGCATGACCATGTACCTGGTGCAGCAGGCTGAGCAACAGCAAAGCACCACTGCGCTGTGACATCGCTGCTTAAGCCTTGACACACACGCTGAACTACACCAACTGTTGCAATGCGACAGCATAGATACAGGAATTCATGCACAAATCCTGAATATGGCTCATATCCCTGAGATGATGGGAGGCGGTTAGCATTGACCATGTATGCAGTGCCTGCAGATGCGTTGACTCCAAGGCCTTGGCATGCAGCTGCAGTCCTGTGTGTAGGGCAGTACGTATGTGGTGTGGCGTACCCCTGTCTGCTGCACTCACCCCAATCCAGCCCCAGCAGCGCTGACAAGCAGAACAGCGCCCACACAGCTGGGTTTGCTATCAACACAATCCAGAACCAGCGTGACTCATGTGGATTGATCTGTCGCTGACCCTGCAAGCCAAGGAAATAGGTACCTCTGTCAGTCACACTTTTGCCATAATGGTTGGCAGCAACCCCAACACATGCACACTGGCGCGTGCCATGTGTGCGCTTGATGCACTTTTCACAATTGTTGACAGCAGTGAGTGACTGGTGTGGTGTCTGTGTGCTTTCTGGCTGTGGGTTGACTGTTCCATATACAAGTTCTGTCATGTTGACTCACCTCCATAAGACTCTCAAACCTCCAGGCATCTCCTGCTTCACCATTACCTTCGTTCCACCATCTCAAACCAACTAGCAATCTGCCTGTAACATTCTTCACCTGCATGGAAGTGTTAGGCATGAGTGCTTGAAGAAGGTCACTGCAATTGCTGCATGGCTGACGACGACACCTATGGGAAGCTTGGCATATGGCACAAGACCTGATCTAGCACAAGATGGCTTGCAGCCTATCAACCTCCAAGCTGCTGTTTGGGCTGGTACCAGTGTACGCGAAACAGGTAGGAGAATAGCAGAAAAGCATCGGCATTGTGGAACCAAGATCAAGGTGCAGCACCTACCGTCCAGAAGTCCATAGCCAGCAGGACTATGCAGACGACGAAGTTTAGCACGAATTGGTTCTTGTTGAATGCTTCACAGAGCATGTAGAACACCATAGCTGCGGCCTGCAAGCAACGCAGGTGCTGCTCAGGGACTGCAGGTCGTTTGGGTCACATGCTCAGTCAGTTATACTCCAGCAGTCTTACTTACCCGCTACCACTGCAACTGCCAGCGTCATAAGGCACCGCACCAACCTTACCTTGAATGCAAAGTGGAAGATGAATGCTATAGGGTGCTTCGGTGCAGGCAGCTCGCCAGCTATTGCTGTTGGAGCCAACTGTGGAGTGCTCATCCTTGATTATGCAGTGTCAACGCAGCATCTAGGGTACCAGAAGAACGAAGGCTGCCTTCTTGTACACTCGTAGACTGATCCTTGATTGTAGAAGGCTTCAACCAGAGCACCGCGCAACCGTTCTGTCTTCGACAAGACAAGGGACGTACGAACACCTGACTGGTTGATGGTCGCGCTGTTGTTGGCATCTTCATCTGCCTTATGGGTGACAGGCCATTTGTTGAGCCGGCAAGTTGATCGAGCGTGCTGTAACTTGTGACAGAAACCCACTGTGCTGACAGGTTTCAAGAACTGATGTTTGACTTCGGCAATTGTCTGGCAGTGAATTTCTCCATCTCACCAGGTGTCTGTGACCGTCTCAACATTACCAAATCTAACCACACCAGCAACAACATAGTATCGGTATGGGCCAGCTCTGTCCAAGACAAGAGAACCACCAGGGCATGGAGATTGTCAAACAGGAGAATCTGGCTCATGCCACGAATGTATCCAACAAAGCATGATGTAAATACATAGCTGCTGCTCCTCAGGGGACGCCGCAGATGATCAAGCTGTGACACGTCGCATGCTCTGCACCCTCTGTCTTTCACACTGACCAGTTACCTGTTAACATTTGTGGCGCACAACCAAAATCCCCATTCTTTCACAACAGAGCCATGCAGCATCAAGAATACATATCATTTCACCAGGATCACTGGTCCTGCATCCAGCGCTATGCTATATAGTTTGTAGTCTTGTTGTACAGCACCAAGGCTATCAGAAGTTCACGTACTCGCTGACACTGTCACTGCTGGCATCGCCAAGCTCCTTTTCTTGGCACGATCTTCAAGCTCAGGAGCAACAATGGTGGTCAGACTTTGTTCGCAGCGATCTGCAGCTGACTGCATCCATGCTGAACACACGATCACAACATTGCGATGGGAGCTTTCACTACCACCGTGGCTGGAGCAGAATGTACACAGATACACAGCTCCCTCTGCTTTTCAATCATAGATCGATTGCAGTGAAGGACAGAAGCAGGAGTGTTGAAAATACAGCAACTACTTTTGAAGTGTGAAAGTCCATTGCACTCTTAACCCACATTGCACGTGTGCTGCTTGAAATCTGATTTATGTAAATCACTTGCTGGCAACCACAAGCACTTCTGGTGCCCTTCTCGTATCAACTCTCTGCAGGACATGAGATGCAGACTCTCATATGGAATGCAGACAACATCAATTGAGTAGCAGCAGACAATAAATGTGTGGTTTTTTCAAGTCGAAGCAACAATACAGCTTAATCATCACAAGCCCTGGCTGGTGACACAGACACAACAGGTTCAAAATCAACAACCGCAACGGCGTCGATATGCAACTCTCAATCTTTTACTTTGGACAATGAAGTTGATGACATGCATCAAGTTTCACACATATGTTGTGAACCATTTTCACGCAATGTTGACTCAGACTCTGGGCCTTGCATTCATACATGGTACAAGCGGCTGTAGTCCTCAGGATTGGCAATGCAAAACATTACCAAGTATTGTGGTTCAATGCTGCACACAACATGCTTTTTTCTACAGCACATATGATGACCCCTTGACGAACACATCTCGTCTGTCGTCAGTGACGACTTGTCAAATGTTGTTTCAACCACTCAGCTGCCCTGTCAGCCATCTCATCAAGCTGACCCGGACCCTTAAACAAGTGACCAGCATGCAGCATCATCACCGGCTCACTGCACCCCACAGAACCCAACACCTGCAGTGCTGACTCATTCACATCCAGCACATGGCTGTCTTCTGAGTCCAACAAGCAGAAGAGTGGGTGCGGTGACCGCAGGAAGCTTCTCAGCAGCCAGATCAGGCCGACCTCCGCGGACACTGCTGACACACGATGACCAAGATATGCTGCGGCCCACAAGGCAGCTCCTCCATCTGAAGGTGTAACAATGTATCACACACAGTGCCAGCAGCAAGAAAGCTAGCAATCATCATGTTACGCTTGGTGATATCACACTTTGGTTACTCTTCTTCTACCTATGCAGCATGCAGCAGACAAGCAATCGTAAATTCGTAACAAATTATCATCCTCACCTGTACTTGCACCCAAGAACCCAACAGGAAAGTTGCTTGGCATTCTGCCGCTGACCTCCAACCACTCTACTGCTGATTGCAACCTGTTGGCTAGTTGAGGAATGTTGAACACGTGCCTGGTGGTGCTCAGCCTCAGATACGGGTAACAGGTCAAACAGCAATATGGAAAAACCTAACAGGACACGGAGGAATCCAAACGCCACAGCAGCAGCAGCAGCAGCAGTGGTAACCAACCATTCACACTGATGTAATATGCAGTACCTTGGGGTCTCTACCCGCCCATCACAAAATAGCAGGATAAGAGAAGTCTGCCTTACATGAAGCAGCTGTATAAGGGAGTGCACAGCAGTAGTCTGACACTGCTGCCATACCCTCACCTCCCTGCTCTGTTGAGCACTGCTGCCACTTGTCTGTTGCGAGATATGTTCCTGGTGCTGCCACTGCCATGATCAAACACCATCAGACCCTGAGCAATATGAGGGACAGTGAGTGTACCATCAAGATCTGCACCATGATGTGATGCTCTGATCACAACAGCATCATCAGTTCCTGGAGTCACAACCCTGGACACTGCTACTGCCGCTGATATTGCTGTTGTTGCTGGCACAGCCATGATGTCAGCTGCAGGACTGTCTCCTGTTGTGAATGAGCAGCACTTTCGTCTGATCGTGCATGACTGCTGTATCACCTCCTGCTGGAGCAACATCCTGAGCAGTAACTCTGACTGTTGCTGCTGCTTGTGCTGCTGCATTGCGCATTCAGAACCTCTGCAGTATGTTGATCACCTCATCATCAGTTATCTGATGGAAGTCCTGCCAAGCAGCAAGCTCATCAGCACGGGATCAGCCTGCATGTCATTTCTGTCAAGATTGAACATCTGCATTCACCCTGCTGTACATAGCAACCTACTAACAGCATGGGAAATACAGCAACAATGTACAAGCAGCTCTGCAGTCACGTTCTGCTTCATCAGGTTAAACTCCGCGTGTGATGCTGCCTCACTCAAGTTACATGGAGTAGGTGACAGTTCCGCAGTGAAGTCCCCATATTCTTCCTCGTACCATTGTCCCACTGCTCTGAAATGTGAAGTGTCCCACACGTCACATGTCTTGGTGTCAACAAACACACAACATCATCAGCAACATGGCCAGTCGCCACCTCTGACTCACTGCCAGGTGAGCCAACAGGCAGTGCAAGGATCAACCGCCCGGCACCCTGAGCTCTGAGTGCGGTGAGAGCACCAGGAGCTGCTACACCAATGGCCAGACCATCACCAACAACAATCACAGTCCTGCCTGCAAAGTGTGAACTTCACATAGTATGCATTACTCGCAATCAGCTTTCACTTGGTCAGCCTGACACTGAATGCACAATCCAGAGGCAACTGGACAAGAGTGACTAAATACAAATTCCAGAATGTTGGTTTTCTACGTGTTGAAGCGCACTGGTGATGATCTGCTGGTTTGATGCATTAATCACCTTTGACTGTCAGGCGCCCTCTTCCTTGTCGGTACGCTGCTTTCCTCCTCTGCAGCTCGTGCAGGAGAGCTGTGCTTCCTGCTGTTGGATGAGCTCCAGCTGCTATTGAGTGGCAACGACCGGGTGTAGCGCATGTTCATCTATGATGATGTGACCGCCCTCAGCTATTGCTCCGATGCCAAACCTGTAGAGGCAGGGTGCATGAGTTTTCGGGCAGCGCAGGGACACATTGAACAAATCTAGCGCCGGTTTCGTGCTGCTCCGTACCTTGAAAGTGCAAATGTACACCAGGACTGGTCTGATGTCCATCGGTAACGATGAGCTCAATGGTGATGACAGGTGCTAGCAGCTGCACCAGTCCAATGCTGCTGACCAGCTTGGTTTGAAAGCACAAATCCCAGCGCGCAGGCTCAGGCACCTACTCAGGCTGGTACGGTACGCCAATCTCCTTGAGATAAAAGCACCTAGAGGGGAATTACGGGTATTGACTACAGATTCTGCTACCGGCAATCAGCCCCTGAGACCCAGCACGACTCAGTTCTCAGGACTCTCGTCCTGGTTTTTGTTTCTCAAGAAAACTAAGAAATCTTCTCTAGCTTGAAACTGATCCACAAAACCAACATCGCTGCTACACATCTTTGGCCGAAACAGTTGAGCGCGCAGATACGGCGTTTTACGACATCTATTGCCGTCGAGTCCCGAGCGACTCGCGCATCGAGCATATACTGATGCTTCCATCGGTAGTCTACATACCCAACACCATGCGGTACGTGTAGCTTGCCACCACGAAACATCCTGATCAGCACTTTGTCAGTTGAGCTGTCACATGAGCTGTGACTGTCATCACAGCTGCTTGCATCAACCACACAAATAAGACGACGCCTGTGCCCTATTCTTGGGATTCAGAATGGTTTGTACTATGCGGAGGCTCCAACTAGGTTCTCAATTACTACATCCCGAGCTGCAAATGTAGTTACCTGTCGTCAAGGGATTCCGGGCCAATTGTACTGCTGTACCATCGCCTGCTGCTGCGGCATGTGATGCAAGCTGTCACATATCATCCACATCAGATGTGGTTTCTTACGTCGAATACGTCCCTGTGTCCGAACCCTACATGCCTGAAGCTGATGTCATGTACATGTTCTACTGCTGCTGCATTCTCCAGCCCGTCCATCTGTCCCGCCTCCTCGCTCACAATGACAGCTGCCAGCTTCACCTTGTGTTCACCTTCAGGAACATCAGTGTCATCGAGGACCTGTGAATACAAACATACCAGGCCAGAAGATGTTGTTCTGTATCGTGCTCTCAGACTGCTGAGCAGTTTGAGGAGATCAGCCTGATCTTCTGGCAGAAGACGGCGTCCTGGCGGAACGCTGTCTTGGTCAACACCATCAACTGTGTCTGCGTCTGACGCTGATTGGAAGCTGCTGAGTTATGTTCAAGGGTACTGTGGCTATATGACGGCACAGAATGTTTGCATTCACAACACTGGTACAGCAAACTCTCTGGCAACAGTCAACACCATGCCTGATGGGACTAACCCGGGATCTACTGATGTCAAGGCATTGATGCTATATGCTGGTCCCCGCCCCTGTATTGCAAGCTGACCTGTACAGATATGACACACTCCTCATGTTGGCTTACATACATCCGGTGCAGGTGCAGCAGGCTGGTGTGATCTTTATGATAGCCATTGATCACACTCTCATCACAAACGCATCCAGATTCACACCTGGGACAACACAAATGCACAATCAGCATGATATAATGCTCTGGACAAAGGAATTACGATATTGATGTGCGCTCAGACTTGTGACAGTCGGCATCAAAGATACTTCAGCTCAAAACCCCTGTAGTGAGTCTCACCATTCAGCAGGAGTACAACATGCAAGAGTGGCGACAACAGCAAAGCAGTGCACTCTGACCCAACCTCCCTTGTTGGATTACTCCCCTCACCTGACCAATGCCTTGCCCATGTGAGCATAACTTCTCAGATACGCCAGCTGCACCAGCACAGGATGTTCCACACTGCCGCTACTAGCTGTACTGTTCACTCGCATCTTCAACACACTGCCCGGCTCAGTCGACACATACCCCCACTTAGGCCTCATACCATGAGCCTCATTCACCCACTCCCAGTTAGCAGGTGCTCCCACCACTGCTTGAGTCCTAAACATATCACCCACAAAACACTTATCCGATAGGGATTGGTGGTTTCCCTTGATCATTGGGGGCGGTAGGGGGCTGTGGATGTAGGCTTTCTCAGCCTCCAGCAAGGGGCTGTGCAGGATGTCTGCTGCACCTCGTTGCAGGAGGGTGATGACGAGTTCTGCCATGACACGGTGGCCGGTGTTTCCGTCAGGGTGGATGTAGTCGTAGTAGTAGACCAGACCTTTGTAGTCCAGTATGTTGCGCTCTCGAGTGTCATGGACCTGTGAGCATACAAGGTCTGCAGTTGGGCCCAGCAGATGGCTGCATCAGGTCCACCAGGGTGCAGCCTGTACAAAGGGCTGCTGAGAAAGTGATACTCACTGCTGTCCTGGCCACAACTGGTGAGCAGCTCACACAACCACTCCAAACCCCATCTAGTGTAGATCATGCTGACTTCAGTACAGCAAACAGTGGTGCAAGAAAACCAATCCCTGACCTGGAAGCCAGGCAGTCCTTGCAGCATGGCTTCATAGCAGCAGCTCTTGACTGACAGAGCAGGGAGACCATAATAAGTTGCTAGTTCGTTGAAGTCCCGCTCAGCATTGCTGTAGAATGTGCCTTCTGCTGGTTCATTCTTGAACCAAGCGTACGCGTGCAGAAGCACTACTGCTGGGGCGTTTGGTAGTGCCAGCAGCTTCCGAATGAGGCGCTCGTATGGCCGTCTGTAGATGCCAAACATACACAGCGCATACAGCATCAACAACAGCTGTAAACCACATGAGCACAGCTGACATAACACTGTCCCAGCATGGCTGGAACCTGCAGGACTTCCATCTACTGCATGTTCGCAATCTGACTTGCTACATTCTGCGTGTTAGACTAGTGAGCTATTCAAAACAGCAATAGAGATACCTGACATACCTGATGGGGTTGTCCAGGGGAGGGAATGCCATGTATTCATCATTGACAGAGTATTCCACAATAACGATGTCAGCATCCCTTGGCACATGAAGGTTGACACATGCCGACATGTACGCACTTGTAGTCCCTGGAACAGCACCGTTATTCACTGTCACATTGACGCCTGCTATCTGACCGTACGACTGCTTGAGATAGAGCTCCAATCTATCTACCCAAGCCGGGGCGTCTTCTGCGCCGGTGCCTGCTGATATGCTGCCGCCGACCACGGCAACCGTCAACCGCTTGTCTGCAGACAAAGTAGCAGAAGCTGAAGCTGGTGGGTCATTCGAGTTGGTGTTGTGACATATGAATTAGTCCTGTTGCTGAGCGTGAGTGCCTTGTTGAAGCATGCAGGCTACAGCTATTGCAGCAATGTACACAAGTCTGCTGCTGCTGCTGCTGAACATGACATCAAGTTGCCTCGTGGAAGAGGCAGTGACAGAGCTGTTTGCTCAATGCCGCGGCCAAAGCGCTCACTTGCTATCGCTCTGCTGAGGGCAGCTCTGAGGCGCTCTGCACTGCCATAGTGGCTGATGCCCCTCTGGCGCTGCTGCTTGCTGAGCATGAAGCGGTAGCCTGCATGATGCTGATGCAGAGGCTGGTGATGGAACAGACTGTTCCAGGTGGCTTCTGCAGCGTAGCTGTTGACTGACGGGGATGGGACCCCGGTATCCTGGAGAAAGTGGAGTGATTGTATTGCAGAGTTTACTGTACAATTACATAAGCATCAGTTGTTGCTGTTGCAGCATCGTAACCCGGTGCTAGAATGACATGTATGCCAAAAAACTACCTGCTGAAGTTTCCTGAAAGCTTGAAGAAACCTGAACTGCCCGTCGCTTGTCGGGAACCATGCAGCTATAGCCAAGGCAGACCACAGTATGAGGACACGTCTGTGCATCTTTGCACAGGTTGCACGCATGCATGAGTCACAAGCACTTATGTGCTCAGGCATACTCTAGATAGTAGTTCGGTTGTGTATCCTCCAATTTTTGAACTCCGCAAGTACTGAAGCAGTACAATTTCTTGCGGTCTCGCTCACAACCTTGTGATTGGCACTCAGCAATCTGCATCAGTATCTGTGGTTGCCTTTCCTTGCGTACGAATCGACGTGCCGGTACATTGCCAATGATTGGCGAACCTGTCACGGAGGAACGTGAGGCGCCATATGTTCACCTGGTCTGTACCCCCCATACTACCAGCAATCGGCATGAGTAATTTGCGTGCTTTGAGAGAGGTGACTGAAGCGGAGCGATTGTAGTTTGCAGTATGCGACCAAAGAGTCTCGATGCGCAGGTTGCCACTTGAGCAGCTTGCATCTGCTGTGTGTGCTGCACAGAGACACCTGCGGCATTATGTACGAAGAGTCTCAAAGTCACATATACTCACAGCATGATGTTTAGATGCTTCATGAAGCTGGCTGCAGAGTGATTGCCAACCCTTTCATGCAGTACTGCTCACACCCTGACACCCAAACTTACGGGCAGCAACAGCAACCCCAGTATAAATGCCAACTGAGCATTGTCTTGCAGCATGCAATCACATACTGGTCAGTGCTATGCTGGAGGTCCCTGCGGGCACATGCAGCAGCAAGTGCCTCGGATCACGCTTGCAGCATGCAGCAAACAGAGCCTGCAACTGCAGTGGTTGATAGGATGTCAGGTCTGCAGTCAAAGCAGCCGCTTCTGGACGCACCCCTGCCGGGGACAGACAGATATGAACTTCCTTGCATCAACTCAGGCCATTTACAATGGGATTGTGAGCGACACTAACGCTCAACCACAGCTTGTGCCCGGTGCAGCTGGTGCATGGCAAAGCAACACCTGCAGACAATCCTTGGGCACAGATGGCAGCACACCTACTCACAGGCAGTTACATAGATCAGCTGAGATGCACCAGAGTGTTTTTCATAGACCCTCAGTCACTGCAGCTTATGCAAGTGCCAGCCCAGCAAACCACCAAACAGATGAGCTGCTGCCCTATCCAGCTGCTGTTGACAGCCACGAGCAGCTGCTGTGCGATGTGTTGCACGTCCAGCCCTCTGATGCTCAGCTGCTGCTGCTGACCGCTCCAGCGGTCATCACACTCACACCAGACCAACTGAGAAGCAACTGGAACAAGCTGCAGCAGCTGCTCCCAGTAAAGCCACATCTGTTGTTCAAAATCCTGCTACAATTCTCAGACGTGCTACTTGAGCCGAAGCACGTGGTAAGCTCCAGACTACAAGAGGCTTCAGAGGTCCTGCGAAGGCCAGTGCACCTCATCAGCAGCAGGCAGCACAGGTTGACACCCTTACTGCATTGGAACCTCATGCGCATGGAGAGGGAGCAGCTGGTTGCCAGATTAGCGCAGCTAGAGCAGTTACTGGGGTTGCAGCAGCAGCAGCAGAGCAGCCAGCAGCGTCACCAGCAGCCAGCTAAGCAGCAGGGTCACAGCAGGCAGCAGACACAGCAGCAGTGGCAGATGCAGCAGGTTGTGTCACTGGTGTGTGATGAACCCAGGCTGCTGACTGTGGATCAGACTCACTTAGTCAGTTCTGTAGAAGCCATAGAACAGGTATGGCAGGAGACCGAACAGCCTTGAAGGCTACAGCAGTTGTCAGGGTTGAGTGCTGCCGCCGGGTGTAAAAGACATACACATCATCTGCCAAGTCTGCAGGTTCAAGGTGTGACTTGTTGCGCTGCTGATGCACTGCAGTCCATCATATTCTACGAGCAACAGTTCTTGACTGCATTGTGTTATTGCAGGTGTGCTCGTGGCCGATTGCCCGTCTGCTTCCAGGGTTACTCAGGCGGCCTCATCTGCTGATGCGCCCAGCTGACAAGTTGTATAAGGCAGCAGCAGCCCTACAGCAGCAGCTCAAACTGAGTGAAGAGGGTCTGGCACTGGTGCTCAAAAGGTGAGCAACAGACATAGCTCCATTGCCCCTCGCTGCTGTACTGTGTGTGCATGAGTGATAGCATCGAGTGGTCCAGTACCTGGCTGTCTCCAGGGTACACCTTGGGCTGCAATACGCATCTCAACAGCAACAGAGTAGGGATGCAGCATTTTAATGCAATGACACAAACATCTTCTGACTGTTTATCCTGTATGTGTTCCACTGTTTTGAGCCTAACATCTGGCAAGCTGAACAGCATGACATCATCATCAACATGCTGTTGCAGGGTTCCAGGTGCTCTGCTTGTGTCGCCTTCACAGCTGGAAGCACTACTGCTGGAATTGTCCCGCAGCTTGGCTGTAGCCATTGAGGTGGCTGTGGACATCTGTCTGCAGGTAACAAGCTGCAGGGGTAGGATTGTGCGTATTGTGTGCATAATTGTTGCCGAGTCCATCGTCCCCTGCATGGTCACACACATAGCCGTCTGCCGCAAACTCTTGCAGCTGACCAGCCAGCAGGCTGCCAGAGACCTTGCCTGCTCTGTATACAGCAAAAACAGAGTGCCCACTAGTCTGTATAGCGTATCTGGGTAAGCAAACCCCTAGGGTGACTGTCCTGTATCTTCGTGTTGTCCCTCAGGAGCCTCAGCTGCTTCTCAGACGCCCTGGTGCTGTTGGTCGTGTGCTGGCTGTGATGCAGTCTGTGTACAAACTCAACTCAGAGGAGTTGCTGCAGGTGATAGAATAGAATTCACAGTGCTTACGTGACAATTGACAAACAGTGGTTCCAGGCGTGTCATGGGTTGCATTCCAAGGCCGGGTCATGCTGATCATGCTTGAGTACTCTGTCTTTTGCTGATGTTGCTCAAGCCAGGAAACATGTTGTCATGTGTTCAGGTTGTTGAGTTTGACCCGTCCATCTTGTGCCGCTCTGCTGGTGAGCTGGCTGCAAGCTGTGAGAAGTTCAAGTGGTTGGCTCACACCAACAAGGCCTGGGCCGCGGAGTATAGGTGAGGATGGGTTGGGAGGCAGCCTGCAGTGCCCAGCAGACTCCGTGTTGCTGTACCTGTGATGTTGTGTAGCCTTATGTTGACTGGCCACCCGTCGTTGCTGTTGTCTGCAGGCGTCTGATGTCTAGACCTGTGAATGTTGCTCGTGCCCTGTGCATTGAGCCCCTGCGCCTCCAGAGACTAAAGTTCCTGCAGGATCAGAAACTGGCGAGGACGCTGAGTTTGAAGGCAGCTGTCAGCATGAGTGGTCGGCAGTTCTCACGAGCATATCCGGGCTACAAGACGTGGCTGGCTGCTGAGTACAGTGCTGGCGGGGTACCCAGGCAACTGCGGGGTGACAGAGAGGAACAGGATGAGGACAGCGAATAAATGCACGACAGCGAGAGGTCGTCATTCAGAGAGTCACTGTGTTGTGTAACGGGCTGACTGCAGTCAGATTAGACACGTCCTGCGCAGGCATCGCCACGTTAGGTGTCAACAACAGGAATCGCAACAACAGGAATCGCAAGTACCAGAGCTGAGTTCATAATGCGCATGTGAGACGGCTCTGCCAAGCTGTGGCGGCCGACGTCGAACTGCGCGGCTCATGGGGTGTGGTGCGTCCTGCAGT
>JARWLF010001375.1:0-11595 GCA_029853055.1 Scenedesmus sp. KT-U | reverse complement strand
GATGTTTCTTGCATACAGCCACCCTGTCCAGCTTCTGTTGTGCAGATAACTTGGCCTTGACTGTAAGCTTCTTATAGCTGAAAGTCGGGCAGAGCTGCTTCATAGCACGCCGCGTCATGATGAGGGTGGGGGGGGCAAGCACCAGTCTCCTGTATCATCTGCTTGACCTCTGGGCTCCTACGGATCAAGTTGTCTACACTGTTGTAGGGACCTGATCTGCTGTCGTTCTCAAGAAGTTCCAACCAATGGCTGTATCCAGGCAGCGCTTGGCCTGCACTCTACTCGGCTTGCGGATGCGGCCGCTGTTGGAAGCATGACCCTTGACAGTACCGTACTTCTGATGCTTCTTACCGCAGTAGCGGATGAAGCTCCTGATTGCAGCCGGAGTCTTATGCCCTAAAAACTTTATGGTGTTAGTAAACATCTTGGTGGCGTTGCTGATGCCACCAATTGTGGTCAGCCATGCACTGGCTGCATGTGGTCGGGCGTCATCGTATACCTTCATGTTGACCTGCAGTACAGCAGTACTGGAAACTCAGAGCAGGCTTTGACTTGCCGTATAGCGCAGCGCATATGTTGCAATGGGCTGCCTGTCCATGCTGCAGTACAGGCTACAGTGCATATTGTATGTATGCATTCATATCGATGATCACATATTATGTGTGTGGTTCCCCTGCATGGGTCTGCCAGGCACAGAAAAACTGTATGTTACATGTTGGCTGTTATGATCTATCCTTGCATGGGCATATGATGCGATGCAGACTGGTTAGTGTCCGAGTATATACTCTATACATAGTGTGGGTCGGAGTATGATTCCATCCTCGTGCACACGGCAGTTCACGGTTGACTGATTTTCAGCACGTCATTTTTATATGGTTCAGGCTGGGTGTTCTATCTGTAATGTGACTGCACATCAGCTCACCAGAACGTAACCTCGCACTATTGATGTGACAGGGGCTACTCGACCTTGATGACTGTATAGCAGTCTGGACTTCTCACGAAACAGTGGAAACGGTCAAAGTCGGTGTACGGTACAATTGACCGTTTTCACAGGGGTATGCAAACTCGGTGCCGGGAGGGACCTCAGCTTGAGTGACTGTTGCAGTGACACTCTATTTCAGGACCCCACCATGGGTACAACTCGTCAATCAAATACGAGCTGTAGGCTCACAACAGGCTTATCGTGAGATCTAGCAGGCAACTTGAGTTCTGATCGGGTTGCTGGCGCTGGAACAATACAAGCAAATGTGATCTGCGTCTGTTGAGCTGGGTGCTTGTGTACATTCCTCTCGCTCGTAGATGCCTGTGCAGGATGTATCGAGTCGTTGCGCAGTTTTCACGGTGCTGTTGTCACACATCAACGCTCCTGCAAGGAACTGGCAACTAATATAATCCTTGATATACATCTCATTGTTTTGTCATGCGAGCTGTGGACGTTGAGGCTGCAAGGCAGCACGCTATCCTGTGAAGAAGCTGCCATCGCAGCGAAGCAGCAGAACACAACAGCAGCGCCATAGGTGGATGCATCGCTGCTGGAGCTAAGGCGTTCAGCAAAGGATCATGAAGTGTATCCATTGGTAGCAGCTAAGGAGGTGACATGCGGTGTGTGTCACAGTATCGGCGAACACAGCTCTGCGCCCGTTTTTGTTTCGAATGCTTGTCTGGGCTCTCCTGCACACTACGCAAGTTTATCATCGAGCAGTAGTTGCAATGTAGTACGGTTAGCATAGCAGTCTTGCGGCCAACGAGTCTTGTGGATTGTGTTTGCAGGGAACAAGTCTCGCACTGAGGAGCCAGTTGTCTGCCAAGTGAAGGCACCAGTGGGACCTTGATGAAGACGAGAGGAAAGAAGTTACAGCCGGCACCAGGTGCGCAAATCACAACCACATGCATGCTACTTTGGAACGAATGGCAACCAGCTGCAAAGCTACAGCAGTGCTGTGAATAAAGCACCAACAGCAGCAGCACACTTTTGGGATGTTTGACCCAGCAGTTGCTGCTTCACCTGTGCCTTTTGGCCGGGTAGCCACCATTGGCGCGCACAATAGCCCTATAGGTATCTTTGAGAGAAGCTACGTCATCTGCAATGCATTTAGTCTTGTACTCAGACGCTTGTGTCGCTGCTTGTAATGAGTCTTGCACATTTGCTTCAGGGGTCCAGGAATGAAGGAGGTCTCCAGGCCATATGCAGCAGCAAACAAGACGGTTACTTGCTCGGGCGTTGCAGCCACGCCACAAGAAAAGTGTGGAGTTTAATCAATATTGTTGATGGTACCACATTTCATCAACAATTGAGTACTCACTATGCACTCTGACTTGTTTTTCATCTCCAGTTGCCTGTGGCCGTCAAGCATCCTTCTGTAGTAGCGGGGCAGGTTCGGGGTTTGCAGACCTCACGTCATGCTCCCAGCAGGGTCTTCATATGCAGCTCATTGGTGTGATGGTAACCGGCTCCAATCCATAACTCTGCTGTATCTTTGCAAACCGCGTGTGAGCCATCATGTTGTCCCGAAGTGCATTGCATCTTGCCAGTTCTGTAGATGTACTGCAATGCTTCCTATCTTTTGCATTCATGCTGTTAGGAACCACCCGATGCTTTGGTATCACTGAGTGAACACATGGACATGGCTGAGTTGTCGCACCAGCATGTGGGGCGTGCGTTGAGCAACAACAGAGGTTGCATGGGCCATGATCGACACCTATGAGGTACGCAGTATGCAGCCACAAATGTGGGTGACAACAGAAGTACAGAATATGCATTGGAGCTCATTCGTAGCATCAGCCCTTAATTTGCTGATTGTGCAAAGTTATATGTCATGCTGCCTCCTAACATGTTGTTGATATAGTGCATGGATTGGTGCGGATGGTGTAGCAGATCACAACACTACATTGGTAAGGTCACCTGGATTACGGGTGTCTACGGGGACAACCCTTGGCAGCTGCACCTGATTTGCGCCTCTTGGGAGCTTGTTCTTGATCCCGACCTCTCGAGTCGTCGTCATCTGCCCCTTAAGGTACCTGAGACTTCCTACGCTGTCTACTTGTTTGATCGGAAGCCATTCCTGGTGCTGGAGCATCGCAATGGCCAACATGCCCTCCTACCAATTGTGCAATTGTAGGGAGAATACCGTATCTACAAGTGGCTTTCTGCATGCAGTCTATGGTTGCTTGCCGGAGAGCCGCAGCAGCCGTTGGACATCTCAATGCAAGCAGATATGGCAGCACATTTGTGAGCAGTGTTGCAACTGCAACTAGGGCCATCAAGCATACAATAGTGTGGCTGAGGTTCAGCAACCCAACAGCCTGACCAACACCTCTGGGACCTATCATCCCTGCAGTTGAGATGGACAGTACTATAGGCTCTGCAATCAGATGGTTTGGTTCTTTACTTTTGTGGTTCATTTGCTGTCATGAAGGGTGTTTTTCGGTGTTGTCACGGTGTAATCACTAGCACATGCACAGAACATACTGGTTCACATCCGCTATACTTCCACTCCTGGTCTGAATGCCTCTACATATGTTCACCGCAATAATACAAATATATTCAAGGATGCGCATACGTCAAGCAACACGTTTATTATCAAACTCTTTCCCGTTCCCGCACAGATGGAGGGCCATCTTTGCCGCTGTTGTGTTCAAAGTATAGTGCACTAAATCACCTATGGCTTGGCACAAGGGTTCGTTACTATCTGCTTGAGACATTTTCTTGTTATCAGGAGGTCCCGTTCAATGACCAACGCACCGGTAGAGTTACATTGACGACCCCCTTGTACGGGCCAGCTGCGGAAAACTTGCAGTTGTGATTTGTATATTACATCGGAGCAGCAAACTGTTGTGTTGTAGAGTACTTGAGTATCCAAGTACTCGTTCTGCTCGAGCCCGCTGCAGAAAACTTGCAAGTGTAATCTGTACATTACATCCGAGCAACAACTTGTTGTGTTGTGAAGTAATGAAGTATCCAAGTATTCGTTCTGCTCCACACAGGCTGTTGTGTTGTGAAGTACTGAAGTATCCAAGTATTCGTACTGCTCCTACGGATCTGTCTGCTGGCAACAACAAATAGCCATAACCCATCAACTTGCTTCGGGGTCGTTTGCGGTGCGTATCCTGCTTTCGCTCGATTCTGAGCGGGGTTCCCCGCAATAGCTTTGCTGCAATGATTTATAGAACATTGAACTTCACTTTTGGAAGCTAATTTTGCTCTATCAAGTACAATAGTGGCAGCTATCCCTTGCCGAGCGGCCAAGTTCGCTAGTTCTTGCTCTGTATCAGTAGTCGCCAGCGCAAACCCACGTTATCAGCATCATATAAGTCATAATAGTTTGGATATTGCGGCAAAAGCAACAGAAGCACTAGTTGGCACGCTTAGTGCGGGTGGGCGTACAGACTGTACGTCAGCTTCTCCCTCAGTTTGCAAGTATTTGTGTTAGTACTATCTCAATGCTTCTCGGAGGATCTTGTGGTATTGCTGTGTGTTGCCATCAGCGCTGCTTGAACGGTCGTTGGTTTCGACCCACGGCGCCCTGTCTATTCGTCTACCTGCCTATCTACCCACGAACGGACACGAACACATGAGTCATGTTACAATATCTCCCAACACCACCACACGAAGATTGCTGGATATCACTATCAACGCAAGACACGGTGTGCGACCATGCCACTCAACGCAGTCAGAATGGATTACAAACATGTTTTCCAACGATTGTGTACTGAGTACATAGTACACATTGCATACATTACTCCCCTTAGAGATGCATACACGCCCTGAGTAGATGCTCAACATGTATTGCCCAGCACAAATCCGTAAGTGCAACCGGTTGCATTGTCATACCCAGTAATGGGGGCATGATAAAATGCAACAAATTTGTTTTGCGTAGAGAATGACAAGAATAGCACTCAATCAACATGGATACTACCCTTTGACCAACAATATATTTGTTGATGTTGTGTGGTCACACAACAAACCCTAAGAAGACGGGATCACCAACATCTTGACCCTTGGGTCATTGTCCGTCCGGGAGCTTGTGCCATGTGCATTCCTAATGGTGCGGGGACTCGATCATTCATGGCATAGCAAAACTGTTTTGTCAAACACCAGTCTTGCCAAACAGTCAAAGTCCGGACGTGGCAAATAGCAAATGCGGATTTTGGGGTTCCCACAAGCAATGCATGAGATATTGTCGCATACCTGCAATGTACAATGCAACCAAGTGTCACGTTACCCCAATGTCATGCACCACTAACACCACCAATCTCCGGCATATGTGATAGTTCATCTCGCACTTGGTCCATATAGAAGAACTTCAGGATGAGCACACCATGCACATTTTGCGTTTTGACAGAGGTGATGGTGCTCTTATTCTATACTAGATTACTTTGAGCCACGCAAGTGCAAGTTGCGAGCAAAACCATCAAAACATAGGACGGCGGCCTGAAAGCGCGCTATGTAATCATCGGTTGAACAATAAGGAGTTCCTGAGTCGCCCCTGCGACAGCTGAGGGTGTCTGTGCCGTGACTGTAGCTGGTTAGAGGCCTTGATAAGGTTTTGATGATTTCCGCACACACAAGACCACTGTGCCGGGCTCAAAGTAATTGAGTCGAGGAATAGGCCCTTACATCAAACATGTGTGAAGCTCAGGTGGGTCACAGTGATACCCTTGGGCACCCCTGTACTTACCTTTGAGTTGTGTTGAACATGTGCGACACGTGAAAGCGGGAGAGCCACTTGCACACAATGTGACATGGAACAAACAAAGTCACTGATGTTGTTGGCACCGAATTGTGCGTGCCATGACGATGGTTGCGTATTCAACCATTGTCCATGGTGTACCTGAACAAACGAAACACCTTGATTAGTCATTGCTTGGGTGTTCTGTTCAAACTCATCCTCCACACTCATTGCAACTGTAACAGTTACAGCAACACCAATGGAGTCATCGTGCACATCTTCTTACCCAACATGACTGCAGATGACACCTACTATCGCATAGCAAGGAAAGCTCTGCTGGCACAATGCCATCATGATGCAACGCAGTTGATGACGGCCAGTTTCATGGGACAATGATAGCTTGGAGACGCCATTCACACCTGCAGAAAGCTTGATGCAAACCACATGTCCGGCAAGTATATATTTGCAGAATGATCACCGCCAAGCATGAAAGCTTGGTTGACACCGAGCGTTGCATCAGGTACTCCATCAACTTGGATCACCAAGGATCTACAGCGGTGAAAGTCATTGCTATTGACCCAACAGACAAGTCTCTTGGCATCTTCAAAAACAATAATGTACGGCTTTTGGTACAAACCCATAAGTCACGAGTGATTGGGTTGTGATTCATTCTCGTGGTTTGATGGCTATTTGACATCGTGTTTTGATTACTCAATGCCACTCCAAGCCAATCGCTCATGCAAGTGACATATGGTGGCTCACTCATGACTCATGGCTCGTTGCTACAGACAACTTACCGATAGGCTGCCTCAGTACCACTGCCTGGTAATGTTGTGAGGTGCATAAGTTCGGAGCGTGTTTTGCTTTCATGTCCCAAGCACACATACTCAGTGCAACCTGTAAAGCGCAAGGTGCACGACAGTTGAGGACAGCAAGCCACACAGTTTCAAGAACATGAGCTTCTAAGGTCATGTAGATGTTTCTAGAATCCAGCCATAGCTTGCTTTCATACGAAAACAAGTAACCAGATACACGCCCTATTGCTTACTTGAGTCGTCACAAAGCTCCCATATGCACATAACAGATTTCTTTGGGCAACTTTGATGTTGGTTCATGTACTCACGGCAAACACGATACAATGGGAAGCGGTGTCAACAGTCGCTTGCTGCAAGTCAGGGGACAAGGCACCTGTCGGGGTTCGTTGCTGCTCGACACGGTTCGCAAATTTCATGCCAACGCCCTGGGCCAGTTCGCGACACAGGGGCGTGTCGCTGCCACACTGTCACGATACAGCAGTAGGAATGTTGTCACCTAAACTTCGATCATGTGTGCTGCTTTGGCCCCAAATGGCCTCAAGTCGTATAGTAATCATCTAGAAAATAGCAAAGACCGTGTCACCAGCAGCACCGTGCCCTGAGAGTACTAGTAGAGCAACAATACTGTTGTGACGTGGGGGGAGAATCTTGATCCTCCTGCGGGTTCCTCACACTTAAGGAAGTGGTCTACGAACCTTCGGAGATTCTCAACAATGGTTAATAATGATTACTAATGTATACTAGGCATATTTGAGGCACTGAAGCAATCCGTCTTGTCAGCCGGGTGTGCCGTATTGGATTGAGGACGTAAGCAGTGCCTAACAGCGGATGCCGAAAGATGTTTATCTAATTGTGTTTGAAGACTGTGTGACTTGGTACAGCCGATCGCTGCCCCACTGCTCAAACTCCCTGTGTACTGCTGCTAGTGGTCCCGAAGACCCCTGACGACATACCTGCTCAACATATGCGTGCCTCAGCCGTCAAACTGTTTGATACATCACTGTAGGAGGGCTCCAAGACATGGTTATGCAGCTTGTTGACCTTGTTCCAGCATTCAACAACATCCTTTGTGATGCGTTTGCTGTCACAATTGCATCTTATAAGTATCGATACTTATGTGGATATCCACAGCATGTTCAAGGGTGAGTGTCTCGACATGCATGTGTGACGATGACAGCAACAGCAACAGGAGATGTTGTGACAACGGCAGTAATGTTTGCCACACGTGGTATTGACCCTGCTGTATGTTAACAGAAAACAACGTTATTGTTCTCCAAAATCAGCTCCCTTGCGGAGCCCAATCATGGTCTCAGCCGTCTCAGGTGCTGAGGCGCCAACCGTCAGAGGTAGACAGGTGGTTTGGCCGATAGGACAAGACTAGAGCAGCGGTAGATGTGGCCTTATTCAAAGATGGTGCAAAGTTCCTTACCAGCTGACTCAGCGGATATGTCTTGTGCAGTATGCATCTAGATCAGTCTACATATCTTTCAGACTTGTTGCCTCCATGTTCGACGGGTCTGGTTTTGTTGACTTTGTGTTGACAAGCCTGTGTGCTGACTACCTCGGAAGCTGCATGTTTGGACATTCACTTTTGCGATTGTTGTAGTCTGAGATAAGTTTCGTCTAGACCTTCAGCAACCTTTCTGCGGTGTTGACGTCCACACCATGTTCAGGTGACTCAGTCTGTCTTTGTGATGATGACAGCAGCAGCAGCAACAACAACATTTATCGTGACAGCAACATTTGTGTTTGCCACCAGCGGTATCGTCCCTGCTGTTGTTCTCCAAGCTCAGCTCCAATTTTCCACCAGCCAAGACACCATAGAGGAAATTACAGGCCTTCGCCAGGCAAATCAATTTGAGCAACACGGTAAGGGCTCCAAAAAGCGGAGGGTGCTTGTATCACGCCAACTACAGTTTGAAGCCAGATGGGCGGTCGGAGTGATGCCAAACTTATTAATGAAACTGCAGCGGGACCACATGGGATACTCTGTTGCCTCAGCAAGACCGGCCACGTCCGCAGACCTTGCCACTTACAGATTCATCAAGCGTTGCGACATCTGCAGCACAGAGATACACCGCTCAGACCAGGTGATGGAGTGCCATCAGTGCCACAGGCTCACACACACTACATGCCTGGTGGAACAACCAAGTAGTACCCAGTACAGTTGTTGTGAGTGTAAGAACAACACACCGCAGCAAATGCAGTAGCTGCTAAAGGCACTGCAACTGACCGTCGTCACATGGGCCATGAAATATGAACCAGAAGATGTCATTCGTATGTCAGGAACAAAACAAGTAGTAGAACAGTTGGATTCCCTGCTAGCAAAGCACAACAACACTCAGCCACATGAACATGGACATGATTACAAGCCCCAGCCAACTGACCCTTGATCAAAGTCCAAAGCGTCAATGTTGCGCGGGACTGAAACGTGACACCAATCAGGCAATATATGACTTGACCATAGGCCAAACCAGGCGTCTAAAGTTGAAGCTACACACTGATGCTATCAACCCGCAAACAGACATCAAACCAACAGGCAACCTGGAGCTCACCTGCAGGCCAATGCTCCTGGTGGGGTATGACGCAGCTGAGCAAGAAATAACCAGAGCAGTTGCTTGTCTTCATGGACCCGATGGTAGAACCCTCAGCACCATGTCACCACATACGGTAGCCAGACTGTATCAGCAACACTCGTACATGGCTTCCCATCACCCAGATGTGCACCAGCGGTACAAAGCGGGCCATTGGCTGAAAGATTTCGGATAACTGCACGTGCGGTACGCTCAAGGTACCTGCGTCAAAGGGAAGCAAGACTACACGTTGCAAAACAAGCACCAATGGGCCCTGCCTGGATCATTCTACGACGTATTGTGTGATAATGCGCCCGGTGGGATGGGCTGCAGCAAAGAGCGCTTCTCATCACCCTGGAACGCGCATTCTAGGATCAGCCAATACTGGAGTATACATGACAGAGACCAGATATTTGGAGCCCACTACAATGCATATAGTGTTCCCTGGACTGGAGCCTCAATTGCAATTCCTGATTTTGACGCCCATGCCGCTGAAAAGGCAACCGAGTGGGCCTTGAAGTCAGCAGCAACTGCAACAGTCCCAACACTGACAGTCCTAGCCGTTCCGAGCTTTGCGGCTGACAACAATGCTGCCTACATGCACCTTGTCAACAAGCACCCTCACCTGTGTAAACATCTGCTGACCATCCCCAGAAGTAAGATCCAGCTACAACCACCAGGTAACATGCCGTACTCAGACCCGCCTAAGCTGAAGTGGAACATAAGAATCATATTGATCGGCAATGCAGCGGGGTATGCGGCCCATTGCCCATACTGGCAACCAGACTGGTGGCAAGCATTCAAAGCACGCATAGAGAATGCACTTCCAAGGAAAGAAGATGCCAGACATAGCGACTTCATAGATAACTCCCTCTGCGTCCCCAGCCCCGAGCATGATGCCCTGCTCATCCGCACCAATAACTGGCTAGCCACAAGCATGAAGCGATTCAGGAAGATGCCGGAAGATTATCGCAGGAGTCCAAGGGAAAACAGCCTACCAGCGCTGATGAACAAAACTGACGATGCCGAGGCAAACCCTAAAGCCCTCGAGGCCATGCTGAGACAAACCACAGACGCAGACGTTCCGCATGACTTCAGAAGCTTCATATACACCGACGGTAGCGTGCTGGACGGTGACCAAGAAACCACCGGACCAGGTATGGGAGCAGCAGTGTGCGTACTGGCCGACGAAGACTGAACCAGACCGAGAGTCAACATCGCAATCGACTGCCGGCTGCCAGGCCATGGCCACAACGGAGCAGAACTCTCTGCCATTGCAGTCGCCCTGCAAAGGACACAAACGTTTGGCGCGCCCGATGCCGAGAAAAGCGGGCAAATTCATATAGCAACCCACAGCCTGGGATCCATAAGGCAGATAGCAAAGATGCTGATGAAACCACGGGACATGAGAGAACACCGACATTATACTTTCATCAAACACATACCAGACATGATAGCAAAGTCCGCTCACGAAATACACCTTTGGAAGGTTAAGAGCCACATCGGCATAATAGGAAACGAGGAAGCCGATAAGGTGGCTGTCGCAGTGGCGAGGGGCCAGTACCAACAGGACATCATCCAATTCCATCATGCCAGCAACGACCGATATGATCAGTACTGGCCTCACACCCCCCACACAGTTGTAACAGACACGACCTCCGATTGCACTAAACTTGAGACAAAACAAGCTGCCCACGGATTGAAAGGTACAACACCTGAACCAGTAGCTGCAGACGCAAAGACCAAAGCAGCGGCAGGGACTAAACAAGTGCTATACAAACCTGTGGCCAACATTGATGGTGAACTCAAGCGCCAGGCTCAGACAAACTGCTGCAAGGGTAGATCCAACACAAAACCATTGTACTACAAGGTGTGGGCGGATACTTCCCAACAACTAAACCACCAATTCAGTCACTCATTTATCACTAGCAGTCGTGTAACGTCAGCCGTTAGGAGACGATGCATGCAAGCAAGATGGGGCCTCCTACCGCATCAAGCCAACCTATTTAGATGGAAGAAAGCGACCAACAATGCGTGCCCGCTTTGTGGGGAAAAAGATGGAGGCCACCATGCCATAAGGCATGTAACAAGCTCTTAAAGACAGCCGCCTTACGGCATAATGACGCTGGATCCAAAATAGTCTTGGCCATCAGAAAAGGCAGCAGGGGAGGAGAGCTGCTGACGTCGGACGTTGGGCTGAGCCGCCGGTTGGCGAATCTGGCAACGGACTATATGCGCCGAGGTCAACCATTGCCGACTAAAGGCAAGTTCACCTCAGAGGACAACCACTCGTTGACAGGGGAACTTCCCAATAGCCTGATCACAACCCTGACCTTGCAACATAGTGTCCCTGATATACTGTTGTACGGACAGGACGTAGTATACAATCATGTCTTTACCATCGTGGAACTCAAGTATTGCAGAGACACTTTAGCGGGATCGCACAGGGAAGCGTGACATACTATTACAAGTTGTAAAAAATGATAATATTGTATTATGTTCAGCTCGAAGACCACAGCCACACTGGTACGATTTGGC
>JARWLF010001374.1:0-10423 GCA_029853055.1 Scenedesmus sp. KT-U | reverse complement strand
TTCTTTGACAGCAGAAGCACTCGTGTGACTGCGCGCACAGCTGACATGCAATATCGTCAGAGTCCTTGACATGGTGTTGTCAGTGAGCTGGTACCTTGTCCAACAGTAGCCCATGCAGCAGTAGCAGCAGCAGCGATGCATATGACAGTTATGCTTCGGGGAACTGCAACGAAAAGTCGAACCATCATTGCAAAGATGCTTCCCGCAGTCAAGCTGTCTGCCAACCATGCAGCGGTCAATAACGACCACTGGCAGCGTTACCCAATCATGGGCATATGAAGCATCACAGTCACAGATCAACACCATCAATGCCCTAGATGTGTGTCAGCCACGGCATCAACAAGCTGAGAGCTATGGCTGTCGTAAGACAGTGAGGAACACCTTCCAGCAGCTGCGCGTCTAGGTTGTCATCTTGCTGCTGCCTCACTCTTCGTCTGCTACTCTCCATATCCTGCATGTGTTGTCTTTTGACCCTGTGATGATGGAGTCTCCTTCGTAGTTGAACGCACAGCTGAAGATCTCGTCACTGTGGCCTGACAATACCTGGTTCAACAAACACACACAGCAACACAGTGGTTGGTTTTGACTGATGTTCACAAGGCACTCTCTACGTGCGTCGTTACTATGCGCAGTAGTCTGTGCTGTTGTACTTCTGCACTGCAGGCTGGGGCTTATTGCCCAAGCTTGCGTACTGCTATTGAAGCACGGCGAATCAAGCTTAGGGTTGTTGGGCTGACACTCGAGCTTAAGTGATTGCACTAGACAGCATTCCATAGACCAACGAACTTCCCCGCCCCATATGCTATACCTGCAGGCACTCTCCGCTTTCTGCATCCCACAACCTGCAGGTCCTATCGCTGCTGGCTGTCAGCAGACGTGTAGCCTGTGGGTTAAATGTCACTTTGCTGATCTCACCAGTATGACCAGTCAGTGTAGCCAGGCAGCTGCCTGTGATGGTATGGTACAGCCTGCAGGGTTCAAGGGGCAAAGCAGCAGTGGGCTGCTATGTATGGCCCCAAGCATGCAGGAGGTGTGCAGAGGACCTGGCTATCTGTCTCACAGCAACCTGAGTTAGCAGGCAACTGAGACTGTTCTTTAAACCGTGGTGACAATTCTTATGAAGCCACTGCTGCATGTTGCCATCTCACCTAGCTGTGCCATCTGCACTAGCACTGACAAAGCTGCTCCCACTGGCATCAAAGGCCACATCAAGCACTTCATCAGTATGTCCGGTCTTGACAGACAGACAGCGTCCGCTTCGTACATCCCACAAGCGCGCTGTGGTGTCAATGGACCCACTGAGGACTAGGTTGCCTGTGTTTGAAGGCATCATGCCACTCCTCACTGATAGACGAGCACTCTGGGGACCAATCACACAACAGCTCTACAGCAATGCAGCCTGCTGCACACCTGACTCACATACATGCAACATATAAGACCCATGCAGCTAGCTACACCATAGACATGCCAGCTGACTGTCTGGGTGCTACAGTGGGTTACCTGCATGATCAAAGACTGCACTGCTGACCTCTCCCCTGTGACCAGACAGCACGTGAACACATTGACCTGTCCGGACATCCCACAGTCTGCTGTCATGGTCGAAGCTGCCAGTCACCAATAGATTGCCGGATGAGTTGAAGCACACAGACACAATTTCAGCTGTATGTCCGGACAGTGTAGAACACTCCTTGCCAGAATCAACATCCCAGAGCTGCAAACAGCACAATGCTGAGCCTGAATAGGATCGGAGAGATGGTATGATCCTCTGTTAGCAGCGTCACACCCACGCTACAACTGTCTACTACAGCATCACTGCTGGTAGTCCCAGCCAGCACTGCCACTAGCGCAGTGCTCCACACGGACAGTACAGGGCCATCTTGTACAAAGGGGGGGGGGGGGGCGGTCAGGCACCCACATACCACCCACTCTCACCCACCTTTGCTGAATGGTCCATTGACCCAGTTGCTACCAGAGTGCTTTGGGGATTGAAGGATGTGCAGACTATCTCCATCTCATGCCCTGCACTCAACAAGACAAGAATACATCTATGATCACCACAGCTTCTGCAGGCCAACACTCAACATGAGAAGCTGCAACACTATCAGACGACAGCATGAGCGTTCTAGCTTGCTTTGCACTCACCCCTGAGTGTGTGCAAGCATTGCCCCGAGCCAACATCCCAGAGTTTTGCGGTTTTGTCGAAGCTGCCCGTCACAATCCTGTCACCAAAAGGGTTGTTGAATGCTATAGCATACACCTGCAGCATACAGGTACACCGTTTTGCTTGACAATGCTTGAATCGCTTTGGGTATGAACTGCACCATGCATGGACATGTTGCTGTCAAGCTGATGGAGATGTATTGCAGACTGAAAAGCTAGCTAGAACGCTTGATGCAGAGCACACTTGTCAGCTAGCATCAGCATTATGCCACAGCCAGCCTGTATCGGACTGCTACATCATGTAGCACTTTACTCGAAAGTTGAAGCACATACCACATTCTTGTGACCTTCCAGGGTATGGATCTCTTCACCAGATTGGGTGTCCCAAACCTGAGTGCACCATCAGCAAAGGGTTGGTGTGCACATAGTTATGCCAGCCCACTGCTCACAGCTTTGTGACTTGTTGCTATTGCTGCCCTGACAGCTTACCTTGCATGTCCGGTCGTAGCTTCCTGTGATAAACTTGTCGCCCGCCTTGTTGAAAGCACAGTTGGTCAATGGCAGTATATGTGCCCTCAGGACCTGTTAGTGATTCAACGGGAGATTATGTATCTTTACCCCGGTATCTTGGCCATAACTGCATATTGAGCAGTGACTTGGGTTGCAACTCACCGACTATGTTCGATTGCAAGCACAAACTACACTAGCACACACATTGCACAACAGGTGTGCACTTGCTTGCCTGAGCAGGTTGCATGCAGTAGAGCATTGTACCAAAAAGACACCGGGCAAGTTGACTCCTTGCAATCTTCTCTCAAGCTGTGGCCCAACAGCAATCACGCACACCTTGAACAGGTCAAATTGTGAGTGCTGAGGTTCGAGCAGCTTTGCTGCTAAACGCCCCAACAGCTGCCTGAGTGCAGGTCGCTTGCTGTCGCTTATGAGAGGTTCTCTGGTTATCAGCTGACTGATCAGCACCTGCTTTGTCCGGAAAAGAAAGCGTGTCAGACCTGCGCCTATTGTCTGGCAGCCTTGTCAGATCTGCCCTTCAGCAGACATGCACTGTCACACACCTCTACATCCACTTCAGGTGTGAAATCCAGCAAATCTATAGGCTTCAGCTTCACGCTACTATCTGTATCTTTGAATTCTATTATGATACCAGGCGGATAGTATCGCAACAACAGCTTCCTGAGCTTCATCGTTTCCTTTCTCTGCAAGTCACAACAAGGACCTCTCGACCGGCCGTATATGCAGCTTGGAACCTTCGCCCGAATACCTAGACTACTGCTATTTGATTTGCGTTGACTTTACAACATCTTTGTTTCGTCGCAGTAGACTGTATGTAGGCTGTCGAAGCACATCATGCCACGTCCAGCAGCCTTATGGTGTGTTCAGGCTTGAATGCAATGCATGATACGCCGCGACTTGGGTCGTAGAGTGCTGCACAGCGTGTTGGTCGTTTCACACGCGTGCCAGCACGTTTCGCTCCAGGACACAAAAGTGAAACAGAGGATTGGTGCCAGCCGAAACAGCTGTTCGGTGTTCAAACATTTCAGGTGTGTTGAGGACCAAGAAGCTTCTGTCTGCCCTAAGTTCAGGGCAAGTGATGGTCTCTGCATGTCTTCAATGTTTTTGACCGTTCGGGCTCTTTGTCAAAACTCGCCGATCACCAGGCTCGTGGCTCCTGGTTTACTGTCTTTCAGGTCTGAATTGCATGGAGACTTCTACATGTCGAGCAATGTTGTCCTGCAGGTTAGATAATCAAGCGGCAGCACAACTGGCTCACTGGCATGGTACCGTCTTTAGCTCCCCGTCCTATAGCTTTTTTGAAAACATAAACAAGCGCGCAAACATGCGTCTTCAACCATTGTCATGGTGTTGCACATGCGTCTGCAGATGCGAGTGCCTAAATTCTCATGGCGTGCAGCCAATAGCAAGGAGCTACAACTATCACCGCAACTGGTACAAATATCAACGCTCTAGATACAAAGCAGCATATGTTTGACCAAATACTGTGCACAACCGGACAATAGCAGGTGACCGAATTACCAGCACAATGTACTGTACCACCGTACGGCCACACCGCGTACAAGATTGACGACTCTTGCTCTCGCACGTGTCACTTAAATCTACGTGAGACTAGGATCAGCAGCTAAGCAGATGTATGCCCTGCTTCACTCCGGCCAGAAATAGTGTTAAATCTTCAGCGCGACTGGTGGACTGCCCCATGGAAGTTTTGCAAGCACCAAGGTCTTCGTTTGTACAAGTCTTATTCGACGAAGTGTACGTAGCTACATGCAGCAGGTAACAGAAATCAACATACAACAGCTGTTTGCACACCATTTGTCCTCTTATGTACACTCGTCACCGCTGTTCAACTGACTGCCGGATGCAGGCGCTGTTTGGTTGTCTTCAAACTAATTAGCAATGATAAAGAAAGATGTTGATCGCTGCACGTGAACAGCGCTCGTCAGCGTGGTGTCAGCCAGCGGGTCAGCAACAGCAATATGAAGTATGATGGTAGCTCACAACATGCTAGCACCATGTACAGCTGACATAGTACAGCAGCCAAGAAGCTACAACAGGGTGGGTACCGCAGTTCGTCTGTATGGTGCCGTGAGTGTGGCGTGTGTGCACTACACTGATGCAGATGCCTGCAACTGCAGCAACATACCAACCTGCTGCAGATGGGTTGTGGCGAGAAGGTGCACTTATAATATGCTGATTGCCTGCTTAATCACGAGAAGTTCACATGTCTCCGCAGGATGCAAACCTGCACAGTAATCTTGTCAACAGCTGCCGAAGAAGAAGCAGCAATGTTCAGGCACATACTGCTACACTGGTACCGGATGGGCTTGCTCCATGGTTAGCACCCTTGGTGCGCCCTGCTGAAGGTGACCTCCAATGGACAGCTGATGCAGCGCATGGTCGCCTGCAGCAGCAAAGTCATGGCCATATTGCACAGCAGCAGCACCATCGACTGTGTATGTCAGATCTCGCTGGTCCATCCAGTGATATCAATGGCAACGGGCATGCACGCTCTGTGCCGCAGCATGACAGTTGCAATGACAGACATGGCAGAAGCAATGGAGCTGCAGGATGCAGGACCGCGACTGGCTCACATGCAAGTGTCACTTGGCAACAAATCACAGCTAGAATCAAGTCATGTGCTTCTTGGCAAGAGGTATGTGTATTGGCAACCATGATCTGGCTACCTGAGCAGCAACATCTCACACACAAAGAGTGGCAGCATGTTCAAGATTCTGGTAAAGCGGCAGTGGGTCATGTCAGTCTGATGTGTTGCATATGCGCCAAGTCGAGGTCAACACTTCCTTGTGCTGTGTTGGCTCACGTGTGCTGTGTTGGCTCTGCCTGCTGTTTGTGCCACAGCTGGATGCTGTCTGGAGGGAGTATGGCTCCACCTTCAATCACATACATATAAGTGCAGCCATTACACACCTGGCGCAATTGAACAGCAGGCATCGGCAGCAGCAGTCATTGTGGCAACAGGTGCAAGGAGTGCAGCAGCATGACTGCATCCAGCAGCAAAGTGTGCAGCGTACACCTGGGCTGGAGCTTGTTAAGCAGCAAATGGACAAGCAGCATCAGCAGTTGCAGCACACTTTGCACATTCACAGACAGCAGCAGCCCCAGCATCAGGGGCAGAACATCTCCTTCATGTTACCAAGACCGTCCATAAGTCAGCACGACTTGCAGCAGCGTCTGCTTGATCAGGCATTGCAGCAGCTTTCTGCTCTGCAACCCCGGCAAATTGCCAACATCCTGTGGTCCCTGTCACAGCTGCAGTGCTCCTGGCGTGACAGTGAGACAGCAAAAGCCGCAGCTCTGGCCTTGCTGCACAAGGCGGAACAGTCATTCAGTGTGGCTGAGGGCCGGCATCTTGCTCAGATAGCTTATGCGGCTGCCAAGCTACTGTTGCCTGTCAAACAGGAATGGGTACACAGCTTGCAACAGGCCTGGCTGCAGCATGTTGAGCATTGCAGACAGCAGCTGGATCAACAGCAAAGTGCTGATAGTGGCGTTCTTTGTGAACAGAGCATCCAGCACACGATGTGTTGGCAGCACTCAGCAGCTGCTGGGGTCGTCAGCCCGCAGGCTGCAGCCAACTTCTTGTGGGCACTCACACATTTGCATCAACAGCAACAGCAACAGCAGCCAATCCATAGTGCTTGGTTGCCACGGTTGATGTCAGTGCTGGCTCCTGACTTAACACATTGGCCAGCTCGGAGTGTAGCAGTGCTGGTGTGGAGTTGTGCAAAGCTTGGGTATACAGTTCAGCAGCATCAGCAGCCCCATGTACATCAGACTGTAGTGCAGGCAATAAAGCAGAGCAGCCGCACCTTTAGCCACAGAGACATTGCCCAGGTGATGTGGGGAGCAGCCGTCATGGGGTTGCAGCTGCCCAAGCCTGTGCTGCAAGACATCCTGGCCAGGGGAAGTGAACAGTTCCAGAGCTATCAGCAACTAGTACTAGCCCCTCATACTGCAGCTGGCAGCAGCACCAGCAGGGAATCAGATTGCCATGCGCCAGCAGCACCATGTGGCTCAGCTGCAGCTGGCATGGCTCACAGTGTGGCGCTTGTTCTGTGGTCTCTTGCCAAGTTGAAGGTACCTGCTGGTCAGCTGCTGCACCCCAGGCTACTCAAACCCTGGTTAGTCGCTCTCACAAGCAGCTGTGATCAAGCTGACAGCCAATCACTAGCAGTCGCTGCTTGGGCTCTTTGCCGTCTGCAGCTTGCTGGCAGCTGTCCTGGAGTTGTGCAGGTCATGGTGCAGGCAGCAGCGCAGCAGCAGGTAGAACAGGCTGCTAGAGGGTCACTGGTACCCAGCAGGTGCATTGCCAGCTTGGTCTGGGCTGCAGGCCACTGCACTGCCAGCAGGGCTGTCACAGCTGGCATGAAGCTGGCTGCCAGGCAGCAAGGTGCAGCAGGGAGGCTATACAAGCAGCAGCAGTCAGCCCTGATTCAACCACCAACGTCTAGCTTGCAGCTGCAGCTGGACAGTATGCCAGTGCCAGTAGCTGTACCATCTGGGATCGATAGCATACAGCAGAGCTGCAGCAGTAGCAAACTGCATGAGGCAGTGAGGTTGCTGCTATTGGCATCAGCGGGCCTCCTGCATCCACCACAGCAGCAACAAGCAACACATGTCCCAGCTGTACCTGGTGCTTCACTGCGTGATCTGTCCCAGGTGATTTGGGGCGTGGCAAAGTTGCAGCTGTCTCTGCCTGCAGCCTGGTGGCGTCAGTGCATCACACAGCTAAGACATATGCTGCTTGAGCACAGCAGGCGGCAGCAGAGTGATCGTGCTGCACAGCAGGAGTTTGCACAGTCTTCTGCTGTTGCTGTCTGGAGCTTAGGTCTGGCAAGAGTGCAGGTACCGCGCTCGCTGATATGTACCATGCAGACACTTAGTGCCCCCTTACTGCAGTTTCAGCCAGATGGCAAGGCACTGCTCAGCTCACAGAGTTATGTCATGCTGCTGGTGGGCTTCACACGTCTATGCAGAGCAGCAGCAGCGCGCTCTGGTAGCAGGCAGAAGCACAACCTGGCTTGTGGTAACAGTAGAGGCCAGCAGCATTGGCAGCCGCTCCGTGTAGTGAGATGCAGCACATCAGCAATCAGGCAGCCTGCGCGCAGCAATCATGCTCAACACCAGATCAGGTCCAGGAGCAGCGGCTGCAGGCGCCATCCAGGAAGGAGGCTGGATGGTTCTAGCTTACAGCTGGAGTGGTTGATACTGTTCTGCACATCAACAGTCAATCAGCTGCACAACTTCACTCCAGATGGCCTGGTGGCGGTGCTCTGGGCCCTGGGGCGCCTCAGATTCAACCCAGGGTGTCACTATCTGGCTGCAGGGCTGCAGCAGCTGCAGGTCTTGCTGCCTCAGTGCACTGCTCGGCACTTGTCACTGTCTCTGTGGTCGATGGTGCGCCTGCAGTATTCACCTGACCCTGCTGTTGTGCAGTGCATTGCAGAAGCGTTTGAACAACAGACAGCTTCAGCAAGCAAGGCAGACACACATATTATGCATTGGGCGCAGGAACAGCTCAGGCAGCTGCAAGTCAAAGGTTTGCAGCACGTCCCATAATAACCACTTGGGCGTACATGTACAGCTTCGTGGTTGTTTGGGGCCGCTTGGGAACTTTGACAACATGTGGCACACTGTGCTTCAAGCTTGCGGCAAGCTGTAGTTGCCTGAAGGAGGCACTTCCAACCATTTAGTTGTGTATGTGTGATGCCTCGCATCATCGTGCATGTGCAAGTGTTTGGGTAGCTGCATGGCACGCATCAAGGATAGTTGCATGTCGTGGCCCACAAGAAGGCTCCAGACTATTGTTATGTTTTGCCAGCCTGAGTCAGTCAGTCAGTATGGGATGCAAGCCCATACTGCAAGCATATGGTGGGGCCAAGCCCAATGCGCAGCTAAGCTGCCTTTGGTTTTTCATTTTATTTTTACTTTTCAACAGTATTATCACTACTTCACACTCTGCGGTCGTTGACAATGTCGCTCAGACTCACTGATCCAAACACAGTTGTTGCTGAGTTTGCTCGTGTATGTTACAGTGACAAATACAAAAGTAGATGAAGCGCGGGCCGTCACGGTAAGTGAGCCGTATGAGGCCATCTGTCCACATCGTGTACCCACGTTGTTGCATGTTGCATGCTATGCCTCGAGGCACTAGCAAAGGCCACCTGCAAGCTTGATCACTCCACGCTAGCTTGTGTTTCAGCTACAATCAGCATGAGATCATCAATGTAGGCCAATCAACTGTTGGGCCGTAGCAATGGCATTGCTTAGAAGCTCCAAGTTATTACGCTGCGAACATACAGAACCTTCATCAACATCACATTCCCAGTTGCAGATCAATATCATCAAACCATTCACCAATCGTACACATTACCTGGCCCACCCCATAGGTAATGCGCAATGCCGCATTGCAACATGGCCATCAATTACTGTCCAGGCATAAAAGAAGAACTTGCAGAATCCACATGGTGCAACTTGCAAAGGATACCCATGCCTTCAACAGCATACGGCCAGACCAATGGATTATGATAAATAGCATATGCGTTTTGGGAACCGACCAGGGTACAATGCATAGTCATTGGGAAGACCTGCTTAAAGGGTCACTGCTACACCTTGCTGAACAACATGAACACCTACTCCAAACCTACTACAAACCTCGACCCCGCTAACACTCACTTGTGTACACGAATTAGCACTAACTGAATATTTGGATGCTGTCAAGTAATTGGGTGGCCGTCAGCGGACTGTTGAATGGGAGCTGCCAGTTGCAGGAGGGTCTTCAGCTTGTCACATCAGATCATGCCTGTCGGTTGCCAAGGCTGATCACCAGCAGTAGTGAGCTGATGTGGACAGTTGTGCTAGCAGCGTGTGCTAGCAGCTCTCAGCGCTGAGGAGAGGGACTGAGGGAATGGAGAACATTGGAGCAGCGTGGATGCAGACTGATGCGTAAAGCTAGTAGCTCATTTACACCCTGGTGCCCAGCTTTCCCCAGGGACTGGTTGCACTCATCACAATATCTGCTGCTGCAGCCACACCACCATATGCTGCGACTTCTTCAGCCACTGCCACAGCTCTGGCTTGCATGGTCACATCATTCAACACTTGCTGTATACGAGCGCTTACATCCTGCAGCAACCAACAGCCCAGGACTTGGACTACAACCAGCAAGACCACAACCCTTTCATCTTAGCATACACCACTGTGCATCCTGCCCCACGCAGTCCGGGTCCATGGTGATCAACATTACACTTGCAACTATTGACTGATTGTGATGATTGTAAGGGTGAACATCAGACCTACGTTGGCGTTGATCTTGTGATAGGGCAGGGGTTCCGTAGCCACTCCCGCCTCCACCAGTCTTGCTGCCTGGAAAGGTTGGTCCAGCATCACCGGACAGGGCACAGATGGCACACCAGCGCGGAGTACAGCACCACAGGTGCCCACACCAGCGTGATGCACAGCTACACAGCACCTGCAGAGAACATCCAAGTGGAGATGTTGTTATGTCTGTGGTGGGTAGATACACTGCTGACAGCACCATGGCACTCCAACAGCAGGTTCAATGCACCTCAACAGATGCAGATGACACGTAATGTCTATAGACATCGTTGCCGTTGCCTGCTACTGCTACCATCTGCTGCTGCTCATAATACCCCTATGCATGTTCAATCAAGGAGGCAACAGGGGGACAAGCATTCATACATATCAA
>JARWLF010001373.1:0-10438 GCA_029853055.1 Scenedesmus sp. KT-U | reverse complement strand
GCAGCCGCAGCAGTCTGGACAGGAAGGCTTGACAGCAGTGGACCTTCAGGCTCCAGGAGATGCTGCTGTGTGGGAACTGCCACTTCTGCTGCTGTCACTGCTGCTGCTGCCACTGCCGCTTGCTCCTGCTGCCGCCTCAGAATCTGACCAGCTAGCTGTGACAAAGGAGCTCCAGCTACAGCATACTGCACCAACTCCACCAGCAGCACCAGATCCTCAATCTCTTCCACCTGCCTGTGTAGGTCACTGTACATGTTGATGAGCTCCTCTTGCCGCTGCTGAGCTTCCAGTTGGGCCAATTTCTGTCGCCGTTTGGAGCGATCTGCTGACTCACGGTTGGCCATGATCCTACGAGCCTTCTTTTCTGGGATACTTGGGTCCTCTCTTGGGTCTGGGGCTTTAGGCCGGCCAGCTTTGCGTTTAGCGAGGCTTGAAGGGTCTGGCGCTGCTCCTGCTGGGGCGCCTGGCAGCAGTCCAGGACCAGGAGCTAGCAGCAGCGGGCCAAGAGTCGGTACTGTTGCCGGTAGGGTTGGTACGATAGTTGGCATAGTTGCAGGCGGTACAGCAGCAGCAGCAGCAGTACCAGGTTGGCCTGCACCCAAGATGCCCCAGAGGTGCATAGATGCTGGGTTAGGTATAGGTGGTGGCCAGCCAGCTGGTTTGGATGGAGGGTATACTGCAGATGCTGCTGCTGCGGCCGCTGCTGCAGCAGCTGCAGCTGCTGGGCCAGCTTGACCTGCAGCTGGTGATCCAGCAGCTAACAAAGCTGCCGTTGCTGCTGCTGCCGCTGCTGCTGTGGCTTCTACTGATATCTGCTGATGTGCATAGGGATGCAGATGCTCTGCTTGCTGCTGTATGTGCTGTTGAGCAACTGCTGGCCCTGGTAACTGAGCCTGACAGGCTGGCAGCGGCGTCGTTGCTCCAGTTTGACCAACTGTGACCTTCGCTGCTGGCGTCGCTACGACAGCTGCACCACCGGTTTGCTGTTCCTGCTGATCTGCTTGCGCGCCAAGTGCTGTTGACTGATCTCTGGAGCCTGTTGCCGAAGTTTTCGGCGCATCCAAGGGACTCGGCACCTGCCCGGAAGCTCCTTGCAATGGTTGCACGTCTTCTGGCTGATCAGTTTCACGGCCAGCATGCTGCTCCTCTTGCATGCTCCAGCCGCAGATCACGTCGTGGCATTCGCTCCCTGCGTCACCTTGCTGCAAACGATGCAGCAAATCCAGGCTTGAAATCACACATATGTAATTACAAACAACTATTTACATGTAAATAAAAACTTCTGATCCTTCGGCGATTGCAGCATCACATGCTTGGCTGATGCTATTGCCAGATAGCCTAGCCGGGACCTCAGAGTCAACTTGAGCGCAACATGTGTACGTCTCCATCCTTCAACAATAATGCAAGCATACAGGCTTGTCTGGCATATCAACACGTACACCGGGCTGCATCTGCGTGTTTCGCTCTGACTGATGCAAACATCTTGCGACAACAACTTCTCACCCTGACGACGATGCAGACGCACGAGCGCTGACACAAGTCTTATATAAGTCCAGTATTGTAACTCGGCATCAGTAAACTGTTTATCCGCACTTGTTGCATCGGCTACGCTCGTCTGCGGTGAGACGGGGTGACCACAGCGTCAGACGCCTTGTACCATGACAAGAAGCAACATATACACAAAGTTTTGGCACTATAGTACAGTCCGATGCAAGCGCTTCGTCAGCACCCTGCAAAGCTGCCATTTCTGGAGGGGTTTAATCACCTGCGATCCCGCCAACACCAGCTGGAATGCTTGGCTGCATGAAGCGTTTTCACAGACTTTTCACTAAAACACTTTGATACCAATCAGGCTGAATTGCAGCACGACTTGATGCCAATGCACCTGATCCAACCACCCGCGCACTCACTGGTCCCGAAACGTTCGGAACGTTATCTGCCGACCTGATCTGTCCAATAACAACCAATCTTGATCTCTAACAACCGCCTCCTAGTTCACAGTGTCCGTCCAGCATAGTGTTGAGCAGTACTGAAACATGCAGTATGTATACAGCATGGTGCTGCCAATGAGTTCGAATCTCACGGCAAACATCGCTGCAAGAATCAGCCCAGCGATATACCAGAGCGAGATGCACAAAACTGCCATATCGCAGCACTGCTGTTGCCAAGTAAGTTCACAGGTGTCCTCGATACCAGTCCTGGGCCCTGGTGGGTAGCATGTGTCATCGCACACTCGCACCCATAGCCCTGAGTCGTGCTTTCATCTGTTCTGGAGACCCAGTGAACACTACTCGGCCATCTTCCATGTATGAAGCAGCATCTGCATATGCTAGCTCCTCAAACCTGCAGCAAATGACACCAACACAAGCCCGCCAGTTGTCAGCGTAGGCCTTCAAGTGTTGCCCCCAGCTGATAATAACAGATTGCGAAAATCACCCTTCGCAAACTGTCAACCGTGCTTGACAGGTAACCCCCATCACCTAGTCGTGGCTGCACTGAAACACTCTCGCGCCCTTTGTGACATAGCTGGACAGCCGTGCCAGGCAGTGAAGAGCGGCGAAGGACAGACAGCCAGGTTTAGCGCTGACGTCCATGATACGCAGGGGCACAAGCATCCACTGTGTTGACCGTCATGCACATGCCAACTCAGCAAGCTGCAGGACTACAATTATATCACCTGTGAGTTACCCAGATCGCTGTGACATCCTTCCGCTGATGTGTCACTGCTTTCACAGCCTCCAGCACCCCAAACTGATCCTCAACATCCAGGAATGTTGTCAGCTCATCTAACAGCAGCAGCTTGGGATCTTCTGCTAGAGCTCCTGCAGTTGTCAGGGTGTTCACCAACATGATGGCGTTAGTGAGCATAGCCAGCAACACAGCATAACCTTCTTGTCGGCTGTCCAACCACCTAGCAGGGTTAAGCAAGCAAGGCTGCATGCGCTATCTTGTTGTGTTGTCACCACTAACCATGCATACTGCATACACAGGCAGATTCTGCACAGGCTCAACTGTCTAGCTGCCAGAAGCTGAAGTGCAGCTGCAACAGTGCACACCTGCTATCGCCACTCGCTGCCTCTGGCCGCCTGAAAGCGTGTGAGTCGCTCGATGCATGAACTCCTTCATGTTCACCAACTCCAAGGCTGTTTCTACAGCTGCACGTACTTCATCCTCTGGGAGCTTGTACCTGCAACCAGGAAGATGTTATCTCCACATCAGCTGGGATCATCTGGTTTGACAATGCAGGCAGCCTGTCTGCTGTCACTGGCAGCATTACTGGTGTGCCAGAACTAGGCATAGAGTCCTTGCTGGTCATTGCAAGGGGATGGGGAACACTGGTAACCGGAGTCAATTCGTGGAGGTAAGCATGTCCATAGAACGATGTATTGACAGAGCTCGAGAGCTACCCACCTGCCCAGGCCGAAAGCCACATCAGCAGCTACTGTTGGCATCACCACCTGATGATCAGGATTCTGAAACACAAATCCTGAGGGCTCATCTGCTTGTACGCTGCCAGTGTCTGGGTATAGCAAGCCGCCCAGAACCCTGAGTAGGGTTGACTTGCCGCATCCGTTGGGCCCCAGCAGCATATGCAGAGTGCCCCTCTGGACCTTCAGGTCGACCGATTTGAGAATCCTGCGCCTTTTGCTGTCTGATCCTAGGGATAGCTCTAAGCCTTGTATGTCTATGGAGAAAGGTGTCTGCGGGTTTGCTACAGCATGTGGCTGAAATATGCAAGTACGCTTGGCCGCTGCCCTCAAGGTTTGGCATGACTGCCTGGTGGTCAGCCAGTCATGCCGTTTGCTGGCGAGCATACAGCCAACCGTCCCCCTGGAATATTGTTACTCAGTAGGAGGGCAAGTAGGGGATTGCAAGCACCTTGTTGCGATGCCAGGGACTGTATAAAAGGGTGGCCTTGTGCAGGACAGTTTCCTGGGGTACTCACTCAGGGGAGCCAGGTATCAGGCATGCAGGTGCCTTTTGAAACTTTCTCTCTCTCAATTTGTGACAGATGCCATGCAGGACAGTTTGCTGGCAGGACAATTCGCTGCCATTCTGACAGAAGTGACTGTCGTGTCACTGACAACCAACTGAGGACCGCTGTGAAGACTTCAAAGCCACGTGCATACACAAGTGAAGCGACTGCTGACACAAATCTTCCAAATCCAAGGGTGAAAGAAGCTGCCACCACATCAACTGCAAACCAGCTTGAAACATCACTGCCGCGCAGGGTGTGGTTGGCTCTTACACTACAGTGATCGCAGAATATTCTGTCAATAATAGACTTGCATTACATTTTCATTGATACTGTGAGTGATGTCGAAGAAGGAAAGTGCTCTAGACTTAGCCAAGTTTATAGACAAGGGCGTCAGGGTGAAGCTAGCAGGAGGCAGAGAAGGTAGCTCTGCGTACGCTGCACCACTGCGCTGTGCATGTCATCTTGCTACTAGCTGTTTTTCAGTCCTGTTGCGACCCTCAGGATATTCCACGTTGTGCAGTTAGTGGCATTTTGAAGGGTTATGATCAGCTGCTCAACCTAGTACTGGATGAAGCAGTAGAGTATCTACGAGGTAGGTGTTAGCAGACCTTAGGCATGTGATGTGCCAAACATACTATGTTTGCCCCGTTCAACTTTCTGGAGCTGGTCCTTGGCTGCACTCTTGAAAAGCAAGCAGCTGGACAGTGCAGGTGCAGCAGTGTGCTGCTCAACTTGTACACTCACGCTGTCTACAGCAATCCGACATAGATCGCTTGTTCACTATACCTGCAGATCCGACGGACCCAATGCGTGTAACAGATGATACACGACCACTAGGAATATGTGTGAGTACTGGGTACAAACGGCTGCAGTCTGTTGTCGGCTGCAACAGTGAGAGTTCTGGTGGACAGTGTGTAATGAAGTTATTTCCCTGGCAATCTCCCAGCCATTTTTGTTGAGCAACAGAAGCGTAGCTGCTGCTCGGGGACTTGGGAACCCTGATTCAGTACAGAAGCTTCAGCAAGGATGACGGGTCTGAACCAGCACTGCTGTGTATGTGAATGAGGGAAGTTTGGCTCATGCAGATGTGTGTGCAACAAAACATCATATGCTGTGTATGTGTGTGCTTGGCTGCAGGTATGTCGTGGCACAGCAGTAACAATGGTTGCACCAACAGCAGGAGCAGAAGAAATAGCAAACCCCTTCTTGCAGCAACCTGAGGAGCAATAATGATAAGTGCTGATTCAGCACTGCTGAAATACGCAGCAAGCATGCTGATGCTGCAGCAGGTTCAGGTTGGCATGTCTGCAGACTCAACCTGGTCAGGCACAGGACAGCAGTAGACAGCAGCAGAAGCATACAATAGAAACCGATTCTATTCACGGTGGCAGTGCTTGGCACAGTCGTACAGTCGTAGCTTGTGCTACTTATGTTTATGCTTAGCTGAGCATGCTGGTTGTTTGACATTGTATATGTCATCTGCTGTACATGCCATGATGGTCCGGGGGCGGCGCTTGGTGTATACATCAACAGATTCTCATACCCTCAAAGTTCGATAGTTCAGTCATGCTCATCCACGCCTGAATACCTGCCTACTGTCTTATGCACAATGTGCTATATGGCCCTGTTGTGCATGTCAACAGTGCAAAGTGGCCTCTCATTGTTGCCTTCGTGACAGCCGCCTTGTGATTTCTCTCCTACAGCAAGCTGTCTGGTTGCTGTTTAACGATTGCAGTTGATACATACATGAGGTGTGTGGCAGACCATATTGTAGATGTAGCAGGTACTTACATGCCGTTGTGGGGGGCTTCAAGCAAGCATGATATTGACAGTTCTAGTGTGCTTTGCTGACTTGTTGATCTAGAATTCATGACATGAGCCAGGTGAAGCGCCACAAACATTGCAGTTGCCAACTGTGGTCATGCGTTGGTGATGCCCATTGCGTGAACAGGGATACTGGCCAGTGCAGCTGCTGTTGGATGTGATGCTGGACGACACATGCTGGCTCTGGCTCGTGGTGTTCTCCTGCAACAAAGCTTCCCTACTCTTTAGATCAGTGCACTGTTCCTGTGCGTGTGAAAGAAAGGGAATTTGGTGTGTAAGAGACAATGTCCTATTCAGTCAGGATAAAAAACAAGTAACCTGATCATCAATGTCCCAACGAGTCGCGCATACCATTGCAAATTTGCAACAGGAGCAGCGCAAACTGTTCCTTGTCTGTGATACCGCAGTGACGGCAAGTTTGTTCACGATCCTCAGACAGACATCACATCCGACTGTTGAGGTATGACAGGGTCCGCTGCAGGCACAGCTTCCACAACCGTCTCCGAAACAGTCTGTCAGGCTTGAGGCTGCCTCACTGCCATCTGCCTTTGATCAATAGAAGTGGCGCTTGATTTACGTGCTATCCGGTGTTCTCTTCTGAATGCTGCCTAGTAGAAGCTTGGCATGTTCCCGCTTGAACATCCCAAGTTCCCGCAGTTCACAAAGACAGCCACGGGTTGCACCGAATTGTGCAGAAATAGTTTCAAGTATCAGTACAACTAGTGACTACATGGCAGACCAGGCAGCAAAGGCCTGTAAGGAGTCGATGGTAGCACCTCACAAAGTGCAGGTTGGTTCACTGCATCAGCAAACGGTGGTGTGCTCCTGCGATCCTTGATAGTCACCTGAGGCTATACATTTTGATGGTTAACCTCCGCAGCCGCCAGCTCAAGCCCCTGATCTGCTGGAGGACACGGCACTGCCTTTGAGCGGTTTGCAGGTGCGCATCTGCTACAGCACCCTGCACCTCTTGGCAGCTTTCTGCAGGTCTTGAAGATGCGCTGTGATTGTGGCCTGGCTGCTGCCATGTTATGATGTAGAAATGCAACTTCGATGGTATATCAGATGCAGGCCAAGTTTGCTGAAACTGTCTTTACCATGGCACATGGCGCATGTCTCAGCAATTCTTCTGGGTGGCTCCCCCTTAGGAACCAGCTGATGTAATATGTGTTGTGTTTTCGCCTTTGTAATGCTGCATGAGCCAAGATACCTCTTCTTTTCACTGAAAAGTGTGGCGTCTTGGGTAATATCGCAGTGGAGGTTCATCTCAACCATTATGTCATCCACGTACCTCGGGTTGCAAGGCATGTAGACCAGTGCCTCAGACAGTGATACACAATGCTTCATGTGGGACGTGGGATGGCCTCCATGCATCAGCACCAGCACCCACTGACCCAGTGATGCTGCACTCATCCCATCATGTGCAGGAAGCCTTCGCCAAAGCATACGCCTGGCAGCAGCGGAAGGAGGCCGATGCAGGATCAGAACAGCATCCTGACACACCAAAGCAGCCCTCAGAGCTACATGAGACACAGCCACAACGAGGGCAACAAGGGCAACAGCAGGCGCCTGTCGATGCAGGTTGACTTCAAGTACTGACAGCCTGTCAGTGATAGGCAATGCAGCATATTCATACAGCATATCCGCTAACAGCATATCTTGCAACATCAAAGCAACGCTCTGCAGCTGCTATCCCAGTAGAACGCTTCGACATCTGTTGCCAACTCTACTGGCAGTAGAGTGGGATGGGTTGGCATGTGGCTTCATTGGAGAATACTGTGCGGTTTGGGTGCGTATTGCTGCAGAGTGGCCAACCGTTGAGCTGAACACATCAGAGTTTTCCAGCGCCTACACAATCGCTGGTGGTTTCATTGCGCTGCAATGTACATGTGCAAATTGTGTGTCATAGCGTGGTGCCTGCGGCATGTCAAGTGGCTTGCCTTCTGTTGCACTTGCGATCATGATGCTAGAAGTCTTGTGGTTCCAAGGCTCCTGCATACGGCACCCCAGGCAGACGCATGCTGCATGTCTGAGATGACATTGCTGCAAGCGGTTTGCTCGGTTTAAGAGAATGCCATGGGATCTGCAGCTCCTCTGGTTCTCTCCATGTGTGACAGACTGTTCAAAGGCCTGCAGATCCTAGAGGTTCAGAATAGCCGCATGTTACTATGTATTTCCCATGAATGGTAATAAATGCAAGTACAGGAGGCAGGGCATCATGTTGTCTTTGACCCTGGAACTTGCTGTACACATCAGAAGCACAACCTTTCTCGATGACACGGCTCTGGATGGCAGCCCCGGTGCATATATCACAGCTGTGCTGTATGCTTGCATGCCGATTCTGTCCGACAGTGTTCACATTTGGTAGTGCTCCATAGTGTTCTGAGAGCGACACGCCCATGTATCAAGGCACAAGTCAATCACAGCGCCTACTGTGCCTTGGACGGAGTCGGTTGGTTTTTCTTTCCGGCCGAATCGTTCCCTGCAGGTTTGTGAACAAGACATGAGGGCAGCAAAGCACCCTAGAAATCCTTGCACCTGTACTTCTCTGCACATGTGCCACGCAAGCTCGCGCCATACAGCTGAGGAGGCACCTTCCTACTGTACTATGGCGCAGTATCTGTCAGTACAGCGGTGGGGCACCAGCATGGCACCAACCTCAGGGGCTCGTGGTCTTCCCTGTTTTGACTCCAGCAGATGACACTTTGCGCCTGTAACTAGTGATGTGACGCAGCCATTGTACACACCAACTAGCCCTTAACATTTGCTCAGACAAGTGTATTTCCAGGTGCTTGCCTCATAACAGAAGTTTGCTGGGACCGGGAACCTGCTGCGATTCTAGGGTCCTGGGCGACAAGTGACTAGCATCGATCAATGCACATCATAGCTTGGTAAAACAGAAGAAACTCTTTCTGCGACATACGAGGCTGCTCAGGGGCTCCATATCTCAGTTGCTGAGATACTCTTAATTTCATTGAGGTGCTTCCCTTGTACACTCTCATTGCAATGAACACAGTTGATGACATGTTATCTGACATCTAGGACACAGCCAAGGTAAGGATGTCGACATCCGGCAGGATGGGCAGGATTGCAGTCTGGCAGGGACTTGCATTGTGCATGTCCCAATCAAGATACATACGTTGTTGCATATTTTGCATTTATTGATTGGACTACCCTACGTTCACAGCTCACACGAGACCAACTAGTACCTTGCCAACTCAATGTTCTTGAGCATCGTACACACTCCTGTGAAGTTGACCAGCATGTATAGCGCTATTTCAGATAGTGACTGCACGCTGATCTGGCTGGCGGGCGTCTAAAGGCCAATCCGCCATGTTCATCACACACGAGCGTTCCTGATTACGGATGCAATTTGTACAGCTCACAGGCTTGGTATGCTCTAGCATGAGTAAAGAGGCAAACTGGTCCATATCTATATGCGTACTGTATCAATGTAGCACTGCACAATAAGTGGCCTGAAGGTTTTCACTCTTGCTGCTGCTCCCCTGCCGCACTGCTTGTGCAGGCTACAGATCAGCAATGGCGGTGCTGCTGTAGAAGGCAGCATATAGTGCTGCAGTGTGAGATCGCAAGTGCTGCCAGCACAGGACACTCAGAATAACAGCATCCACAGGCATCAGCTGAGCAGCAGCAGTACAGTAGCGATCTCAACAGCTTCCTGCAAGAGCTGGAGCCAGGCTATTGATGTCAGTCCAGATCCCCTGTGGTGATTTGATTTCTCCTACCAGCTTTATGAATAACACTCACATGAAACCAGATCCTGCAGCATCAGATCCAATCATTCACCACCAGCATGTGATGTCAGACGTCTTCATTAAGCAGCAGCCCCAGCCCAACGGCTACGGGCACAATGTACAATACATAGCTCCAGCAGGCGTTGATACTGCCGTGAGCATCAAGACAGATCAAGAAGCATGGAACCAGAGCAATCCTGCACATACTCTGCCTGGTTTCCATGTTGGTTCACCTAGCTCGCCCTATCCTGCAGCAGGCGTCTGCAGTTTCGGTTCAGATCAAGTCCAAGTACCAGCTGATTCAGCAGCATCACATGGCAGTACAGATCTAGGTGGCATGATGCCTGGTATGTCACAGTATGCTGATTGCCAGGACCAGCAGAGCTTTGGTCAACAGGTTGCTGCAGGAACCACAGCAGCCATGCAGATGCAGGACATGCATCCTGCAGCTTTGCCAGCAGTAGGAGCTGGGAGCCCCAGAGCCAACAGCGGCTTCAGGGACTATGGTTTTGGCAACACAGACTCTGCATCTCCTGATCTAGGCGTCAACGGTCGTGCGATGTCGAAGCCTGGCGCCAGCTCATTGATGCAGCATTCCCACCGAGCAAGCAGCTCTGGTCAGTATGCTGCTGGTGGTCGCAGCAGTGCTTCAGTTGCTGCTGCAGCAGCTGCTGGTGATGGGCAGCAGGTGTTCAGATCTCAGTATAGGGGTGTGAGCTATGACAAAAAGAAGCGCAAGTGGAGGGTTCAGATTAAGGTTGCGGCGTTGGGCAAGTCAGGTGCGAGAGCTAGCAGAGCAACAAGATTGTATCCGGCATCAGGAATCTTTTGCGGGAAGCCTTCTGCATAAGCTGGATGAAGCCTGTCAGCACGTCAGCTG
>JARWLF010001372.1:0-12537 GCA_029853055.1 Scenedesmus sp. KT-U | reverse complement strand
AGATCACGTGATATAGTAATCCAAGTCATCTGCGCCTCTGAAGGCCGCGCAAGCGCGCAACCGAGCAAAGTGTGACCGGTTGTGTGATGTTATGAAGGGACCAGTGGTTCGCACGGCTGAGCTGGCCGCGCGAGCGCAGAAACACTTGAATCACGCGGTTTCAGATTTGTAAGTAGCAAGGAACTTGCAACTTGCACGTGCAAGTAACAATGCAAGTTTCTTGCAAGGAAAGTTGCAAGAAAGTTGCAAGTTTTTGTCGCTGGCACTGGCGCTTTTTCGGCTGTTGGAAATGCAGAGCTTGACCTAGCAGCATATCTGGCAACAGGGCACATCATTTTGTTTACCAATGTGTGTGCATTATCATGCAGTGTGTTGTAGATCTCACACACAGCTGCATTGACTGAGGCCATAGTTAGCACAGTGCCAACTGTTAATGAAGAAAGTACCCATCAATGCTTGACACTTGATGTGCAGGCACTCAGGTATTACTAGCAAACACAGATATCACAACATATCAAGCTCAGGCCTGCGTCCTTCCACAGAATACTGCGTATGTGATGCATTCGGTCTCACTTGATCATCAAGTCAATCTGCGGACACCTGTCTTTGCCATATTTCTTCAATGTACAGAGCTCACTCATTATCAACACATTGAGCAGATGATGCCATGCCAGATCGCACTTGACTGTCTGTACGAACAGACAAACCAGACTATGCTTCACGACAGTAAGACAGCCGACACAATCCCAACCATTTTCATGCGACACCCATCACCAATGTACAATTGCGCACGGGTCACTGCCTCACACAAACCAATCAGAAGATATGTCACAGTATCACGGACCACATGACTGAGAGTACCTCACTCGAAGGCACCGTGCCAGTCGCATGTAACACTCACTGAACAATAGCTTGCCAAGTGCAACCAAGTATACACTGCGGGGCTCTGTGTGTCCTTATACTCTGACCTTGACAGTTCTCTATGAAGAGACGCACAGGTGCAAAGCAACCACCAGACAGGCAGCGCCACTGATACATGCACATCAGCCCGCAACCCAGTTCTGGCCAAGGCCTAGTTGCCAGCAACAGCAGACCTCTTGCTTCCACGCACCCTCCTGCGCACGCGCACGCCATTGCCAGGCTGTTGTGCCTCAACAGGATCCTCAAAGGGCTCTGCACAGAAGTTATCTACCACCCAGCCATCTTCATAGCACTCAGCATAAGCAACCCTCCAGTCATCTTCACGGGCATCAAGACACTGAACTTCACAGAAGTCCCCGTCACTGGCGTCCTTGCAAACCATGCCAGGTACATCATCTCCAGCACTCCAGGGCTCAGAGTTCACAGGAGTATTAGCAGTGGGGTAACCCGGGCAGGACACTTCACTTGTCTCAGGCTCGCAATCACTGAAGACGTCCCAACCCTCAGGAAGACAGAGAGCATCAGCTTTGCCACTGAAACCCGCCTGGCACTCCGCCTCACAGGCATCATCAACGTTTCCGTCCTTGCATGTGAAGGGGAGGGCATTCTCCCCGGTCGGTGGTGTGCCAGGGCAAGCCACGGACTGCTTGACACATGTGCTTGTGACGGACCAGCCCGTCTGTGCGTCACATGTTGCGCTGGCAGTGCCTTCAAATCCAGTCTGGCAGGTGGCTGTGCACGAGGCTCCAGCAGCACCATCCCTGCAGGTTGCTGCCCAGGGCTGAGCGTTAGTACCAGCAGGTGGGGCGCCTGGACAGGCTGGTGCAGGAAGACCAGCACTGCAGCTGCCGGTGATCACCCTGCAGAATGGGAATAAACAGCACATGCAAACACATATTGATTTGTGAGTTTACCCAACATTGTGGCACAGCAGTAGACACAGTCTGCCAACCAGCAATCATCAGGTCTCTGAATGAGAGTGTGCCATGCAGGCCAACATGCACTGTGTGAAATTCAACGCAAATGGTCACCCACACAGAGTGAAGGGCAAGTTGCTCAACAGCGATGAGCACAACCACAGAGCAACATGTTATGCAGGCCAGAGTAGCCTCTATTGCTGCGTGAACAATATGAGCTCGTGACCCACCAGTTTTTGCCAACACATGTACAGCTGAAGCTTGGGGTGGTTCTTGCAGGGGTTGATCCTGTTGGCCCTGGTCCAGGGATTAGCATTAGGAGCAGTAGGGGGCACACCCTTGCATGTACCACGGGGTTTAGGAACAACAGGGTTAGGGCCTGGGCTCGGTGTGGGTGTAGGTGTAGGGGCAGCTCCACTTGAGCACACAGCGCTGCTGATTGCTCCTCCTGCACCGGTGTAACCAGCAGGGCACCTGAAGCACTGGCAGTAGCCTGAGCCGGACACGGGGGATGTCTGACAGATGTTGTCGGCGTAGTAGTGCTTGGAGCAGTAGTAGGGTTTAGTGACAAGGTGCTTGGAGTAGAGCTTGTCCTTGGGGCACATGGGGGGCCTGGAGGGGAGGTTGCCTGAGGCTGGGATGGCATGACTGCCATAGCCAGCAGCACAACCTGTGGGTGGAGCACAGCACCACAGCAGGGACATGGGGACTCATACTCAAAAAGGCTGTTGCCATGTGCACTGAGTGCACTTTCATGCAAATCATGTACATGTTTCACAGGGCAGTAGCTCACTGGACTGTTGTCGTCCTCAGCTGAAACATGCAGTCATTGTGAGTGAGTGTGCAGAGTAGCCCGACACATCAGAATCTTGCTGGCTGATGACGAGTAGGAGCAGGATCAGTAGCCTGCTGAGTGAGACAGCTCAGCTTACAGGAAGTAAGCTGACGGTGTCAAACCCTGTGCACTCACCGCAGGTATGATCAGCGAGGAGAGCGTAGCCATTGGCAGTGTCACACTCCTGTCAACAGCAGCAGCAGTACAAGGTATATGAGCCTGTTGGCAACAGCAGATGACGATGGTATTGCTGCACAGATCTATTCATATGAAGCAGCATTGCTGACATTGTTCACAGAGTGTGGCAGTGTCTATTTGCATCAAGTGCGCCAAGCGAGCACTTTTGGATGTATGATGTGCGTCATTCAACCTTGCTAGACATTATGGGTGGCTGCTAACAGCATCGTGCACAGAGAATCCACCATCTGCTCAAGCGCTGAATTGTGATAGCTGCTCTAGGGCCTCAGCACTTTGGTGACACTGCCTCACTTACCTCACAGTGGGTGGGTGCGAAGGGTTTGCAGTTGTTGCAGCCAGGTACGTAGCACTGCCACTTGTTCCAGGAGCGAGCACCACTCCAAGTCGCCTCGGCGCTAGAGGCCATGATGACGAGCGCGAGGGCCGCGGCCAGCGGCAGCACCCGGTGAGAGAGCATGGTAGAGGACACTCTGCAAAAGCCCAGACATCAGACAGTAAACAAAATTGTAAGTCTCACGGGGTTTGAAGCATGCTGATAGCTGCTAGGCTCTTATATGCGCGACACACGATGATGACGCCCTGATTTGGTGGGCGACATGGATACGCTGGTGACACTGTACACACAAAAGAAACAGGTACAAGCAAAATGGTACTTGTAACGTTCACGAACTGGGGGTACGCTAACGCAGCAATTGGCTGAAATGCATTGATCAGTCGATCAGACCAAAATAAATTGTCTGCTGTGCCTCAACTGCACAATGCGCAGCTTGCAAGCATTTCGTACGTAAGCTGATTTATTCAGGAGGGCGCATAACCAACTGCGGCGCTGTTGTAGCGTGTGGCAAGTAGCGAACGTTCGCTGCGATCGCACCATTGGCAAGCGCTTGCATCAAAAAGAATCTGAAGACGCTTACCTTGTTTCAGAATATCTCACGGCGGCTTGCACGAAGCGTACTCTCTTCGCTGAGAAGATACGCGAACGCGGTGTCACCAGAACTACTTTCTGGCAGGCCTCGAAGTGTAACCAAGGGACCGACAGCGGCTTGCTCATTTGACATGAGACGTTAGAACAGCTATTTATCAGTTGGTCTGCTGGCCTGTGAGTGGTTCTAGAACCCGTGCTCGGCATCTCTGTGTTATTTCTGTCATTAATGGCGCTGCCAGAAGCGTGCATTGGCGCACACAAAACTGCGCAAAGGTCCATTATCAATCAATGATTGCAACTGGTTTGAAGACCGTAGTATCACATCATGTGACATGTGCGCCTGGTCACTAGTGTTCTGGCCCTGCCAGAAATTGGTGTCAGGCTGGTCTTACTGCCCCGAGCGCTTGGAAAACACCAACTCACTGACATTGTTGAAAGCTTGCAAGCTTGATTTCAGTCTTCGCACCGCCCACTGCTAGTGACCCGCGGGGGGCTAACAGCCTCTGAGGCTCGTCATCTGTACTTCATGCTTTGCACAACTGACTCAAGCAAGGTTAATGGTTGTGTAAATCACACATGTCCGGGTTCCCGCCGGTCATACGAGACATGGTAACCTGAGAGCAATGCGCTGCAGGATCACAGACAGACAGACGGGTCGATCCACAACTTTGTCGCGCCCATTCGGCAAACAGGTTTGTTCAACACACTGCTTAGAGACGTGCAAGAACGTACGACAACCACGCTGTAATTCTGAGTGCTTATGCATCACTGCCAGCACAGAACAGAACACTGCACCAGCCACCTCTTGCGTGCAAAACTGTCAGATGGCCGTGGGACGACAAGAAAGTAGCAATACTCTGTATGGCCTCATACTGCTTTGAGCAGCAAGTGTCCCTGATTCATCAACTGCCAAACGCCAGCCCACCTTCACCACGACTGGCACGCGATGAATCAGGACGCTGCAAGACGCGGGATGTGGAATGTTGTTTGTACAGGCTGCAGTTGAGCTGCAGAGCTGCCGCAATGCAGTTATCTGTTACCAAAGCAGTTATCGTGGAAGTGTGGCGGGAGTCACCACGTGTCCCTTTCCGCAATTTGCAGGATACTGATGTGCCTGCCTCAACCTTCGAGCGCTATCGACAGCCCGACTGCATGATCTCTGAAGCCTTCCAATAAAGTTCAACAGCAACAACAATGAACTTGCACATGGACAAGATTCTCTCTGGTGCATATGCATTGACGTACTTGAGAGGGAAAGGGAACACTCTTCTTGTTGATTCGCGCAAAGCAGCCTGTCAAAACATGCAAGCCTCTCTGTGCGTTGGTCGCACAAAGACAGCAGTTCATGTGATACCTTGCGCATCTCAGCAGCAACAGCGGCACCACTACTCACAGTACCCTCCTCTCTCCCCGAGCGTGACCGTCATTGACAACCGCTTGCCATCACGTAAAACATCACACCGCACCTGAACAACAACAACAACAACAGCAGCAACAGGATTGATTCTTGCCAGCTGTCACTCTGTTCCTCAGAAACAAGTACAAACCTGCACAATGACACACCGACACGATCACACCTGCATCTTAAATCATCTATCACTCACAAGGAGTGTTATACATCTGTGCACCGAGAACAAAAAGCCCCGCGATTAATGTATCACTCCAAGGTCACCCCTCTTCCCCCACCCCCCACCTTGTCTCCTGGTCTTCTCTCATCCAGTGCCGCCACCAGGTCCGCCACACTTCTTATTGGCCGCGTGTCCAGGCCCACAATCACGTCCCCCAGCACAATGTCACCAAACACGTCACGGTAGGTGGCCCTGAGGCCGGCTGCTGCTGCTGGGGTGCCTGCGGGGACCTCCAACACAAGAACACCTGCAGTGCCTAACTGATCTAGCACCTGCAGTGGCAGTGGGGCAGCACCAGCAGCAGAAGTGGTAGTGAGTGACAGCAAGATAGCCAGGTAGGTTGCTATACAATACATCATTCTATATGCGATGAGGCAATTGCATGTTGGTGAACAATGCAGCACCCGCAGCACCAGCAGCTGCATTCTGTTCACTACGTACCTGTTCAGGTGCTATTGTTATTCCCAGACTTGGTCTTCTCACTCGACCAAACTGGAGAATCTGATCCACAAGGCCCTTCACAGTGTCTGGTCATAGCAGCAGCAGTAGCAGCAGTGGCAGCAGCACTGAGTTCTACAGCCATTGCAGCAGAAGCAGCTATGCGTCTCTGACATCGGCTGACTTGCATGCAGCCATCTGATATCCCACAGGTTTCAAGCAGACAACCTGCTGCTGTGGGTCTGGTACAACAGTCACACCATGATGGTGCACTGCTGCTCTGTTCACCCAGTCCAAGCAAGGCTGCTGTCACTGCTGCTGCTATGGACCCAAACATATACTCACCTATGGGTATTGCAAACCCCACTCCACTGAAAGACCCCTTCCCACCCGGGTCAAGAATACCCAGACTCACACCAATCACAGCACCCTGCAGTGTGCAATACACAACAACACAACAGCAGCAGCAGCAGGAGGAGGATCAGCAGGTTTGCCGCAGAGCTCGGCAACTGCAAAACGTCATGGGAAACCTCAGTACGTGTCTGTGTTACCTTTATACTTTCCTTCTCACATTTTGGAGGTGCCTTCTCTATGGTCAGAAACATGACGTGCTTTTGTGCTTCAGATCTAGTTCACATGTTGCAACAGCAATCTCAGCAAGCTTCTACTGAATGTGAATGCACCTTGTGCAACAGCCACTAGCACCAGCCAAGCACACTTTGATCTTGGTGTCATCACTTGCCTCTCCTTACCTTGCTGTTGAGCAGCACACCACCACTGTTACCTGCAACAGATCCACACATACATCATCATCAGTAGCAGCAGCAGCAGAGAGGTATGTGTGACTCAGTGCGCACTCTGTGACAAACCAGGTCGCAGCTATGGCCTCTGCAAGCAGCCATCTCAGGTAATAGTGCTGCTGCTGCTTGAAGTGTCGCAGCTGCAGCTTGGTGACACTGTTGGTGCTGTGCTGGCTGTTGCCACTGCTGGTGCTTTGTGATATGGTGAGGTCATTATGAGGTCGGAATTAGGTTTATCTTCACTAGTATGAACATATGTCTGAACATATGTATGAACACATAAATATGAACATATGCTACATGCTCCTGTCGCACCACCCACCTGGGTTTATTGCTGCATCAGTCTGTATGACGCCTTTGATGGCTGACAGACCAGCACTCACTTCACGACCTAGACCACTCACAATACCCTGGAAGCACCAGCAGCAGCGGCAGCGGCATATTTACAGCTCAGCACATTTCTGACACATGTTTTGTTAGCTGACACCCTCTGTAGCAGTATCAGTCAGAAGCTGCAGCATGATGATATTCCACTATCCTACACATCCCACCCCAAGCAGCAGTTGTCAACCAATACACTACAACCAACTGCTGCTGCTACCACTGCTGCCACTGCCACTGCGACCCTCACCTGTGTCAGTGTATGATCCAGTCCAAAGGGGTTCCCTATTGCAAACACACTCTGACCAATCTTAAGTGATGAGCTGCTGCCCAATGTCACAGGAGGCAGGCCGTCCAGGCGGCCTCGAGGTAGAGCTAACTTGAGCACAGCAATATCCTTGGAGGCATCATAGCCAACAACACGAGCAGTGCAGCTACTGTGGTCAAATAGTGTGACCTGTAACATTATAGCAGCAGCAGCAGGGGTTTGAGGGATAGGATGAACAGTTGGGGGGTTGCAGTTTGCACAACAGGTTGGCTGTAACAGGACCAGCTACGCTTGTCGGTAGTGTGATCTGTTGGCCTTGTTGTTGTTGTGGTTTACACACTGGGTTGATGTGCAAGTGTGTGTGTTGTATGACGTGTGTTAGATGACATATGTTAGATGACATATGTTGTATAACATGTGTTAGATGACATGTTCTATGACTCACCTTGACCTCTGCTGCTCCCTTGATGACATGATAGTTTGTGATCACATGTCCGTACTTGTCCCAGATGAATCCACTGCCTTGACCAACAGCCATACGGTGAATGTCCTGCACGCAGCATGGCCAGGAGTCTTCACAAAACACAATGATACCGCTTGTCCGTCCAACTCGTTTGCAACATATCGTGTCAGTCCATGGACACATCAGGGATACACTTGGTTTGCTGTGGATGTGCTGTTTGCCAACCAGCAGTGAGCCAAGGGCCCACAAAGGATAAGCCATCTAGTAGTTTGCAGCTGTAGCTCACAGGTGTCTCACCAGGGTGTAGAAGTTCTGCATCGCTCGTAGGTGAGTGATGTTGACGACACTTTGACGAGCTGCAGCAAACAAGTTCACTGTGGCTCGCTCATACGCCAACAGATCATCTAGATCTGCTGCGGCATTACTGCTGCCACTACTGCTACTAGTGCTCTGATCAGCCGGAGTGCTGCCATGACCACTGCTGCTCGTTGGATTGCCGATGCTGCTGTTATACGGAGACTCGGCTGTTGTGTTACTCCAGCCTGGGCGGCCGCTGGTGGTGGTGGTGGTGGTGGTGGTGGTAGTATCTGCAGTGAGGGTGCTACTGCTGCCGCTGGCTGGACTAGTGGATGCTTGATGGTCTATACTGTGAGTCATGTTGCTACTTGTACTGTTTGAATCGTGTACCATGTGTATCGACCAAGGACTGGCAGGGGGCATGGTTGCTGCTACTGCTGCTGATCGCCTGCCTGGCAGGGCTAACCCGAGTAATGCTGCTGCTAAGACAGATCCCAACAGTCTGGATGCAATGAGGTTGCAGTTCCACCAATTATGTGACTGCAGCATGGCTGCGTGCTGGGGTTGCAGTTCTGCAGCAAGGGCTTGACACTGATGACAGCTGCCAGTGCTGGTTGCTACACGAGCTGACTGGATGCATCGCTGCTGGTCAGCACTGCTGCAACTGGCTGCAGGTAGCCTATCAGCTGATCTAACTCGTTGTCGCTTGCATGTTATATCAGCTTGAATACAGGGCCTTGACACCAGGCAGGTCAGCTCTACAGTACTGCTGACAGTGTGCAACGTTGGTGGGGCCTGATCGCGAGAAGCGCGTAGACTTGTCGATTGCCCGTAAGTACATCCCAATGGCATCATAGTTCACAATGACAGATGGTTGGTGATACAAAGCAGAGATGCGCCGAGTGAGACCCACGATACAGTACACTGCAAAGCACGTTGCTATCTGCAACACGTACAAACACCCTAAATAACCAATGACTACAATGAAGCTTTCTTTACATATCACTAAACTGCCTTCACGAACAACGGACCCTCCATAGGGCCCAACATTTGAACTTCCCGTCTTTTATTCGCCTCGCAAAGTGACAATGGTTGCCTTTGCAAACGAATGCATTCTGATCCGCTACCGTTGTCGTGTGATTGCATGCTGTGTTGCCATTATGCTGGCTAGACAGCAGCATGTGCTGATGTTTGCTGTCAACCTGGCCTGTGTGGTTTGCACTGGCGCTTTGTGTCTGCTTAACCCAATCTGAGACAGTTTCTTATATGTATGAGGTCCATGAGAGCTGTTCTGAGCTACATTATCTGTCAGGGATGCAATGACTTGCATTGAATGCTCCCTCAACATCCGAGTCTGTACTGGAGCTGTTCAGCACACTGACAGCAACTCAGCAGCAATACCATGCGGAGAAAGCAACCAGCAGTGATATCAACAGTCAGCGAGACGCTGAAGCAGCTCTGTGGGTGCGCCCTGCAACAACTCATCCCAGACATACCTTCCAACATGGTCATCTGTTTTAACCAAGGATACACCCAACCTTCCGTATTGCAGGACGCCCGCAGATGGCCTCGTGCAAGTTGTCGACCTCATTGACATCACGATAACGGTAAGCACATCGTGTAGACCTTGCTAAAAACCTGCAGGCAGGCAGGCAGGCATGTCACACATATGTCAAACCCAAGTGGCATGGCCCTTCTTCCTGCCTGAGACCAAGACTCCCAGCGCTCTGTGCAACAGAACACTCCCAGAGGTCAAACAGTCACACTTCCTGAGTAATCAGCACAGTAAACAGCTGCTTCTAACACTGCAGGAGAACCCCGATTGCCATTCATCGCAGCAGCACAGTTTGGCAGGTCAACCAGACCCACAGCAACCAGCAGTGGCAATCAAAATCATGTGGGTGCCAGATCACCAGGGACAACTGCAACCAGTGAGTAGCTGTTCCTAGCCACAACAGTACCACAACAGCAGCAATGACAACCATCACGATTCAAGATGGGTTCAACAGTTTGATTTCTGGCGCAAGCATTGCTCCTAGGTTACCAATGCACCTATTCTGCTGCAGCAGTCAGGCAGTTGCTCATCGCTATTTCACACAACTGCATACTTATATACCCTGTATTGTTTGTAGTGTTCATAGCTACTTCTCATGGCCAAGCATGAGTGTGGTTACCCAAAGCTCTGTGCTGTGTGATGGTGCTGTGTCGCAGTACCAGCTGCTTCCCAGCAGCTGGCAAGCACTCTGTGGCCTTGACAATGACAGCAGCAGCAGCAGCAGCCTACTGCTGACACAGTTGATAGACATTCAGGAGCAACAGCAGCAATGTTCATTGCCTGAGCACAGGTGTGACCACAAAGATCAGCCAGCCATCAACTGTGACTTACCACAGGTACAACAGTTGCACGCACAGCAGCAAGAAGCAGCAGCAGAAGTCAGCCAGCAGCAGACGCGATCAACACAGGTTGTAAGCAGTAGCAATGCAGCTCTGCAGTCTGCCATTGCAGCAGCAAGTGCAGCTGCGCTTGCAGCTAGCTCATCAGGCACAACAGCATACCAACGGCGTTGCAGACATTGCGCGGCAACTCATGCACTATCATGGGTCTGGTACTCACATAGTAAAGTCAGAACCAACAGCAGCAGTGGACGTTGTCAGCCACCCTACCTGTTATGTGACAGCTGTCATGAGTACTTGAAGACAAGAGGTTCTCAAGAGCAATGCAAGCACATGTCCTCTTCGAAACTTGGACTGCCTGTATCTGCAGACGTTGCAGCAGCAGGACTGGCAGCAGCTGACAAAGCACTGGCAGCAGCAACGGGGAATGTGATAGCACAAGAAGTTGTTGCTGAAGCATCGGCAGCAGGGCTGAGGGTATGCAGCAACTGCTGTGATTGTGATGTTGCTCAAGTCAGCTGTGGGCAGTCACCAGGCCAAGAACAGCAGCACCAGCAGCACCAGCAATGGCTGTGCGATGCTTGCAGGACCTACCTGAAGCTCACAGGCAACGCCAGACCAGTATGTTCAACCACAGCAATAGCAGCCAATGTAATAAGAACTGCACAGTTATTGGCTGCTTGGCGGGGTCTGCTGTTGCAACAGGGACAAGAACAAGTACAACAACAACAGCAGGCGAAGCAGCAGCAGCAACAGGCCAAGAAGCGACGACTGCAGGATACAGCAGAGATTCCACCAACAGTAAAGAAGCCAGCAGTGGGTGATGGTAAGCCCCCGAGACCCTTGGCACCTAGCAACAAACAGCAGCAGCAGCGGTTACAGCAAACAAAGAGCAATGGCAGAGTAGCAGCAGCGAGAAGCAGCGGCACATTCACTGGCAGCACACTGGATGGCTCGGTCCCTGATACTGGAACCGGCAGCAGCAAGCCAAAGGCAGCAGAGACAGCAGCAGGGGCAAAGAGCAAGTCCTCTGGTGGCAGCAGCAGCAACAGCGGAGGTCTCAAGGGCAGCGGCAGCAGCAAGCCACCTAAGTTCAAGGAGCTGAAGCGCAATGTGTTTGTGTTCAGACAGCGTGCTGGTGTTGGTGGTGGTGTTGATGAGTCTGATGCAGTGGTGTGTGAGTGTGACCCTCACAAGGGGCAGAGGTGCAGGTGGGTAGAGCAGGCAGCATGCACACACAGAGAGTCAACACGCACATACAGCAGCTTCGACTCACAGCAATTTGTGGTTGTTGGCTCCATGCACATCTGGGGTGATGCTTCCTCAGGCGTTTCGGACCAGATATGAAGCATGAAAGGCTATCTGTGCAAGCTCTGATGTGGACGTGACGATCCTTGCTGCTGCTGCTGCTGCTGCTGCTGTCATCTCTGCTGCACATGTCTGACAGGGACGAGGATGGTTGTCTGAACCGCATGTGCAAGGTGTGCTGCACTCCTGGCTGCTGCCCTGTGGGGGATGATGGGTGTGCGAACATGGTGCTCATCAATAGAAAGGTATGTGCGCAGATAGCATGAACTCTTACACAGTAATAGAGCATCACCAGCCAGACTAGCCAAATCTTGATACCATCATCAGGTGCATGCGCAGGCTTCAGCAACAAGTCCTGACGGCTCCCATGTCAACAACGGCGGACAGCATATCATGCAGCTAGGTTGATTGGCTCTGCTTGTAGATAGGGCTATGTGGTTGATACCAAGACACCGCCTACTACACCTCCACCTTGACCTGTCACACTAATGCTGTTGTCTCCATTCATCTTTGTGTGTTTCAGTTTCCTGCCAGTGAGCTGTGTGATCTGGGAGCCAAGGGTTGGGGGCTGTTGGCGGCTGAAGATATTGACAAGGGAACAATCGTGGCAGAGTATACTGGTAGGTCAGAATAGCTTTAACACCAAAAATGCAAGCAGACATAGTACAGAGAAACACGCATCAAGGGCTTGTTGCACAGGGCTTGCATTTCCTATCACGATGTCCACAGTTTCGCAGCTACAAGAAAATAGCTTACACACCATT
>JARWLF010001371.1:0-12316 GCA_029853055.1 Scenedesmus sp. KT-U | reverse complement strand
GATAGAGATGGTGAACATGCCCGCAAACAGCACAAGGGTGCCTCGCAGCATCTGATATGTAGAAGCATACCTGCATGCAGCACAGGCAGCAGGTGGCAGGGGTCCGGCACACCACGAGTGTGGCAACAAAGTCTACATTTCAGTTGCGTGCACTGCGTGATGATGATGCATGAGGCCTACTCACGTATAGAAGAGTCCCACATTCATCAAAGTTGTGGCTGTGGCGTCACACAGGGTGGGTATGGCAAAAGCCAGTATCCTCCCTATCCTCCTGGAGCGCTTCTCCTCCGGGTGCATGGGCACATATGCTGGGTTCAAGCGCTTTGCTTTGCGTCTACGCCAACGCATATAGAAGTACGGTATCAGGCATAGGCTTTCGCCAAAAAACATGCATGCACTTTGCACTGCTGGATGCTGGAAAGTGATGGGGGTGCCATCAGGCAAGTGGCCAACCACTGTCAGATCCTGCAAATAGAAAGATATACATTGACTCAATAATCAAAATTTTTGGGACCAAGATTTGTGAGATGTAGCAGGGAGACGCATAAACCGGGCTGGTCCAAGACAGGCTGGCAGGGCACAGCATCAGTCTTCCAATATGCTCACCAACATTTCAGGTGCAGCAGCTGTGCAGATAGATGCATTATGAATCAGCCTGTTCCTGATATGCAGTGTCCTACCTGATACTTGGTGGCGATGGTATTGATGGTGCCTGTGAAGAGCATGCATAAAGCCAGCACTAGCACAGAAGCCCGCATGGTGCTGGACGCTCTTCAACAGCAAACAGCTCCCTCCCACTCCCTTCACATGTGCTGCGGTACCTAGTCTGCGTGACACATGCTACAAGGCCATATTGCTGTCCGTGTCAGCCTGCTGTGGTGGTTTCGCGGTGGCACTGACGTGACCGACTTCATTCACACGGGCATCCCTCAGCTTTGCTATACGCTGTATGATCCAAGATGGCATTAAGCCGGACACTTGCAGTTGCCCGCTTGAAGCTCAAACGTTCCTAGATGACACTGACGACTGTGTACCTGTCTCAAGCAGCGTACATTTCAGCGACAAGCAGTGGCTCAATCACTCTCATATCCAGTTAGAACTACACTACTTGTTACCCATATGCTTAATGCAGTCCATACGCAACGGATCACTTCGACATTCTCAACTATACGCACGCAGCTGCAAGGTTACCATGCAGACACACGGCACGCCCAGATGGCACCTTGCCCGCAGGAAGAGACCAACTACATAGCACCGTAGATGCAGATATACGCACAATGGCCAATCAGCAGATTACCATAGCTCTGCCGGTTACAAAAGACATAATACAACTCTTGTCCTCTCATCACAGAACACATCATGATGTTCAGTAGCTGATACCCATACTCGTCATCAGCACAGGTGAATTATAGGAAAGAAGATTTTTCATCACCTTGTGATAGGAACGCAGGCAGCTTAGCTCTGCTGGCGCAGCCGACAAGTCAATAACACATGAACGCACCCACAAGGCAAGAGGGCTTGCACAGCACACAGTAACAGGGCAATGCCACTGTGTCACAAATAGTAGATGGGACATGCACACAGTATGCAGCAAAAAAAACTGGACATATGCTTGTGATGTGTTGCGAAACCAGTTGTGGGCAGCACCAATGGTAGTTTGCCCCCATTCTGTTTCTGCCCTAACGTACCAGATCACAATCTTATGAGTAATCGATATCAGCCTACTTGAACGAACAGGCACCATATGATCATAACAGCAAGCAACCACAAACACTGTGCATGGACAGAACTTGTGCATACTTTGGGCCTGGACCTTGCCATGCCCACAAGCAGATGCAATTGCCCACAAGGGGTACACATCAATCAGGATGTACATTCACATGCTGTTGCACTATAACTTGATTGGTGTCCAGCCAAACGACAAACGAATGTCCAACTGCCCAGCAGACCACAATGCAATCATGATTCACACTGCAGGTGCCACAGACTTCAGCTGCAGCAATCCTGAATCTGCTCAGATCTCAGAGGGTTGAAGTCCCGGACTCGTGACTGAAGTGGGTGAGTACAACAAGGACGCTGTGTTGCTGCTTCTTACTCTGCTGTAGAGCCGAGGAGGTCACTTCCATGGCTTGATCCTGCCCAGCTCACTGCCACACACGCTGCACCTGTGAACAAGGTCCTTGTCACAGTCCAAGCAGAAGGGCAGCCAGAACAGCGGACAGCATACCCAGCACAGCGCCACAGCGCTCAGCCAAGCACAGAAGCCATTCTCCCGGCGAACCAAGGTAGGACTGCAGGACTGACATGCAGGACAGGTCTGCAGGCGCGGACATGCTGGCAGGCTACCAAGGGGAGAGTCATCTTGTCCATGATGACATGGACGTTGCTCCACCACCACTACTGCTGGCGAGGATGTGGGATAGCCATCAGGGGGTGTCATGGGCGGGGGTACTGAAGCATGCTGCAGCTGGGGTGGCAGTGAAGGGAACCCTACAGCTGTTGCAGTAGGTGTACCTGTAGCAGAAAATAGTGGACAGTGGTTATGTCAGCAGGGCTACATGTATATGCCTGCTGTATGCAAACCCATACCATATAGATGATGACAGAAATGTACCGTACTGCCATTGATGGTTGATGAAACTGTGTTAATCACTGCGACAAGAGACGGCAGTAAGACCAATAGATACAGAGCTTCTACCAAGTCGACTTTGGGGACCCAAAGACAGATTTGTGCTGGCGGGGACAAGCTGGCAGCAGCAGGCAGGTGCCAAGGCTATGTGGGCAGATGGACTGCATGAACACCTCGGGACAGGACGAACGTGCAAGCAGCATTGGTTTTCCGATGCAACCCATACTTTCATACGCCTATGACATGGCTTGCTCACCTGGCCCGGGAATGTGCGGGTAGACATGTGTCTCAGCTGGGGGTGCTGAGGGTTGCTGATAGTCGTTCTGCAATAATGGCGTTTGCTTATCATATCCCATAGTGTTATGAAGAGCAGAGCGTATCCTATATCCCGGTCAAGTCAGCTCGGACGGCAAAGCAAAGATACCTTCGCAACACGTGAGAGCAGAGGTCGTTGGTTGCAGAAATAAAAGGCAACAAGAACGGCTCGAGTCTGGAGTAGAAGAACGTTCTAAGCTATTCAGCAAAGACACCAACGGGTAGTGTCGAGTGTAACCTTGATAAGAAAGATTACGAAGCCAGGAAGTGACAAGAAGGGCTCACAAGATGCGGTAGCATACTCTGTATACGCCATTGGTGGGCTTTTGAACATAAGCTATATCACTAAGCCTGCCGTGGCACCGGTTCAAGTAGCTGTTGACTGCGATACAGTACCATCACCGCAGGGCTGCCTGGCATGGACAGCAAGCAGACATTGAACAACATACCCGACAAGCAGATGCTGTCTGACGCTGAATCAAGGTATAAAGCATGCAGTTTTGTACGTAGAGTGGTCACCTAGCATAGCTCCTTCCAGCAGCTCATGCTGCCCAGTGCTCACCATGGTGGTTGATGCATGGACATCGTAGAAGTCTGCTGCAGTACGAATCCTCGGCTCAAACCAAACTCCTAGGCAGGAATGCATACTGTATGAGACGTGCCTGCCTGAAGGTAGTCCGTATCATATTGGTGTTGCCTCCTCAGGCCCAGGAAAGCAGTCACTGGACTGTTCATTGTCGTACATGTTTCGAGCGCTCGCTGAGCAAACTGTGGTATGTATTATGTTTGCTGTGCAGTTGGAAGGATCTTCCCTCAGCAGTGCTGTGCCACATACTCACCATCATACCGTACAAGCGGGCGGATGTCAAAGCAGTGTGCTGCAGCTGGAGGCAGGCCATCAACAGCAGCATCACAGAAGTCAAGCTTCCAGAAGCAGACTTACAGCTCCTCGTCCACCTACCAAACGTTATACATCTCAAAACTGTGGCAAAGCGACATCAGCAGCACATACGGACTCAGCAAAAAGATGCGTTCAACTTGGCCTCTGAGGGGTTATCTTATCTGAATCTGAGCAGTACATGCCGCGGGACATGGCCACCCAGATCATCATCATCAGCAGCAGCACACCCTGGATGTACAGACGAATTCTGTCGCAGTATAAATAGTGACTGCTCTGAGCAGGCGGCAGCGCAACCGCAAGTCACATGGCCAGCTGGCAGTCACAAGCTGCACAGCCAGCTGCTGTCCTTGAGCTTGGTGGACAGCTCCACAGCAGCCCTACAGCTAGCAGCATCACTTACAGACTTGCTGAACAACAGAGATGCCGCAGTTCAGTACAATGCAACCTTTACTCGTTTGAAGTCGCTGGAGTTGTGTGGCATACAGTGCTCGGAACCCTTGCTGCACGCTTTGCTACAGCTTCAACAAAAGCAACTTTCCAGCTGCTCACAGCCAAGCCGCAGCACATGCAATGAGGCACTATCACTCCGCAGTGCAGCGCAACCAGCCAGTAGAGACCAGCTAGGCACTGCGTTCTGTCTGCTTGAGGAGTTAAAGGTTGATGGGTGTCTGCTGACAGCAGCAGAGTGTCAGCAGCTGGTGTTGCTGCTGCAGCATCTGCCCTCTCTGCGGGTGCTGCACTTGCCTGGTTGTCAGCAACTGTGGTCGGTCTCTGAAGCAGTGTGTGGCTGCAGCGGATTGACAAAGCTCGTACTGAGCAGTATTGAGTGTCTTAGAGAGGTGCCTGAGCAGATCTCACAGCTGACAAACCTGCAGGTGGGAAACTACAGTTGTGTCTGAACACCATTGGCAAGTCACACATTACGAACTCTATGTTGAGTTGCCTGTTGCATTGTTGGTCGCAGAGTTATTGTAGCGGATATGTTTGCCGTCAGGCGGTTCTTGGGGACTCTGTCTCATCACACTGCTTGTGGTGCTGCTGCTGCTGCTGCAGGTGCTTGATATGTCGGGCAATGCCACACTACGCAGCCTTGGCAGCAGCTTCAGCCGCCTCACCAGCCTGAGATCACTCAGCCTGTCAGGACCATCAGGACTCTGGCTCGACTACTCTTTCGCTGATCAGTCTGCTGCTGCTGCCGCTGCTGTTGCCAGCTCCAGTGCCCCTGCCAGCACCCCCAGTAACTCAGCAGCAGCAGCTCGTGCTGCATTACCTCAACTGCTGCTGCCTGCACTGCCTCACCAACAGCAGCTGCTGCTGTTGTCAGACCTAAGGAGTCTCACCAACCTGGAGACTCTGAACTTGAGCCATAACCGACAGCTGATGGTTGTGCCAGGCAGTGTGTCTGTGTTGACGAACTTCAAAGTGTTGGATGTGACTGGTTGTGGTGTGAGGTGGTTGAACGACGAGGTCATGGAGTGTGCGGGGCTGCAGCAGCTGCTGCTGGGTGACAACGTGTTGGCGGAGGTACCTGATGACATCACAAGACTCACAAACCTCAAGGTGGGTGGCGAGGAATGATATAGTTCAACAGCACATGTAGAAGTGTGGATGTCTGAAGTATATTGATGTTTCCCTTGCGTGAGGGTGCTCACAAGCAGGTAGCTAGCACAAATTGTTGGCCATTGACATCCTATCTGTTGCTGCTGCTTTGTCCTTTTGTTGTAGGTTTTAGACCTGAGTGCCTGCTGCTCTCTGTGGAGCCTTCCTCGCAGTCTGGTCAACATGCAGTCGTTGGAGCGCTTAATTGTGGCGTTCAAGGCTGTTGGTCAGCACGTAATTGAGCAGCTTGAGCTGAGGGGCAGTGGTCCAGTGGATGTGGTAATACAGCCTGGGGACAATGCCGATGATGTTGATGATGACTTCGCAGATGTTAGACTGGGCTCGTGGGGGGAAGGTGGAGATGAAGATGACGATTCCTCGGATACGTTGTGAATGAGGGATTGTGGGCATCGGTCGTGTCACTTGTGCAGCTGCTTGGTGAGTCTAGGTTGGGCTAAGCTGGGGTCATGTGGCTTGCCCGGGAGCCTTTTCTGAATGCATGCATTTGGCATTGTTGGCGACAGAGGTGTTTGCTCAGTAGCACTGGTAAATTGATGGAGTGCTTCCATGTCAAGGTGGAGACCAAGGTTGTTCCTGAGTCAACTGTGCCAGCTTTATGTTTGCTGCGACCTGCATGCTCTGTCAGCGCGCGTCATCAAAGCTGACGACAGCTCTGTTGCAGCACGTTGTCATAATTCTGCATGACATCACAGCAGAACCAGCAGCAATGCAGCAGGAGCTCAAACGGCAGAAGGTGTACCTACGCGCGTACCCCAGCGATCAGCCACCACTGCAGAGCTGCAAACTGGCTCATTCATCCATTTGTGCCTGTCAATTTCTTAAGTTGGCTTAGCCTGCAACTGTTGTGCCTGGAAAGGGAAAGCAACAGCTGCAGGGTCATCAACCAAATCAAGGCTTAACAACCAGCATGATGAGCGCAGACGATACGAATAGAAGAATATTGGAACTGCCATCCAACATCGTCGTGCAACATGTGCTGTCACTGTTCGCCGAGTCTCCTATTGACATCATTCGGTTTGGCTGCACGTGCAAGACAGCGCACAGACTCTCTAGCGACGCTGAATTATGGTCTGGGTTTTGCAAAAAGGCTGGTCTTATTGATCCGAGCGCATGGAACGCTTTGGACTTTAGGCATCTGTACCTGGCCCTTGTGCTGCCCTACAGTCATCTGCTGAATCATCTGTGGCACAGTGACACGTGGCCCGTTGGTCAGGTGCTCAAAGTAGACGCTGAGCCACCTCGTCTTGTGGCGCGTTCTGTGTACTACAAGAGCCTGAACGCCGGACCTCACTGTCACGATGTGTTTGTGGTGGAGCTTGTTCCTGGCCAGGTGTGTTGCTGACTGTAGCAGATGAGTAATCAGCGACTCTTCCTGTTCAGCTTGACACACCTCTCTACACCAGCATCTGCTATGATGATGCTACATGTTTTATCTTTCAACTTTTCATGGTGCTTTGATGTACATAAAGATGACAGATGGATTGATAATTTTCCTCTTTGCCCTGCAGATGAAGGCTCGTGTGACATGTTGGCGTGACAGACATGGACTTGACTGCACTGAGAGCGATGCAGCACTGCTACCAGCGTCGCCTCTTGCACCGTCAAGGACCAACAGTACACTGTCAGCTACTGCTGAAGCACTGGATCTGGCAGTCACAGCAGCTGCTGGTTCAAGGGGCACCAGCAGCAGCAGCAGAGACCTTGCGCCTGTGTGTTTACGCCATGGGTTCAAGCTGTGCTGTCAGTCGTGTTGTGATTCAGTTGTGACTGAGTACACAAACAGAAAGACCCGGGCACGACCTTACCACCTGGTCAGACAGAGGTACCTGGAACCGCCAGCAGCAGCAGAAGCTAGCAACAGTCACAGCAGCAGACAGCAGCAGCAGAGTCCCCTGCAGTGCCGCACCAGCCCTAGCAGCAGTAGCAGTGTGCAGAGCATCCAGCCTCTGCTTCCCGATGTCCAGCAGTTGCCCACAATGGAGCTGATTCAGTTCATCACTCTGTCAGACATGCAGCCGGTGGCCAGATCACCATCATACAGAAAACTAGATCTTACCACAGGGACAAGCAGCAGCAGCTCAATGACATCATCAAGGTCGGCCACTAGCACCTCAGCAGCAGGACATGGTGCTCCTCATGAGGATCTTGCACTCAATAGTGTCAAATATCTGACTGGTATGTGGCGAGGAAGCTATGGCAGCCATGGGGTGGAACTGCTGCAGCTGCAGCTCTGTGAGACGCCAGCAGGATTCAACTTGTTTGAACCACAAAGCAACGCCGACGGCAACCAGGATGTGACCCTTGCGTCTGCTGCTGCTGCTGCTGGTTCAGTAGATCTGGTGGCTGCTCTTGCTGCTGACGACACTGCTGATCAGAGGCCAGGCGTGCTGCTACAAGGGGTCCCTGGTGTGGGAAACTCAGTAACAGCAGCGGACATGTCAACTCTGTATGCTGAGCTGCCTGATGAGGACGGGGCAGCAGCAGCAGGAGCACCAGCACTGGTGGTAGTCTATGACAATCCTGCAGCAGCAGCTACCCATCAGCATCCTGCTGCTGCTGCTGCTGCTGCTGGTGTCCAAGGTGTGGATACGCTGTTAGCAGAACAACACAGTAGAAGCACACGGCAGCAGCGTGCTCGTCAGCTGCTGCTAGTTGCCACCAAGCTGACTGGTGACATGAATGTCCCTGTTGGCTGTGTGAGCTTTGCTGTTGATGTGAGCAGTAGAGTGTCGGGGTGCAATGAACTGCTGCAGCTCCCACCAGGTGTTGACTCAGATGTCCCGCTCAACACACCAGGCACCAGACAGCTGAGAATCAAGGTGAGTCGGCGAACTCGTGCAACGTACAACGTGTGAGCGCTGGACCAACTGGTCGTGTGTTGCTCAGTAAGCTGGCGTACAGCAAATGCTTTGGTGTTGACATGGTACTGGTGTTGTGTAGTACAAGTGGATGCTCACCTCTGCTGCTGGTGGTGTTACATGGTGCAGGATCGTTACCGTGGTCGTGCCCAGATAGCTTTCACTGGGTTCCAGGCCCCGGCAGTGATTGCTGCTGAGCTGTTGGTGTTCACAGACGGTGACGTGGTGGGACTGCTGTGGAAGAAACCAGTGGACAGCTTCTCTTTGTTTAGTAGGGTGCATGAGATGGTGTAGACAGTGATGGTCAAGGAATGCAGGAGTAAAAGTGTGACAGGGAGAGGGAAAGGATGTGACTGTGAGCAGGTTGCCTCCTAGTTGCAGCAAAGCGGCAGATCTGGTGACCAGAGCTCACACGACCTAATGGTTATGTCGTGCTATATTTCAGCAGCCGCAATACTGTGGTTGTCTGTTGTGCTGTAAGCAACAATCTTACGAGAGCGCTATGGTGATAAAGTGATGTGCGAATCCAAGTATTCTGGTCAACCGTGTCATAACGTTGTCATCATCTGCGCTGGCTATGGTGTGTTATTAAAGTGACGACACAAACCAGCTAATGCAGCCCGCTGCCGGGACTGGTATCAGACCCAATGACCCATTGCAAATCTGTGATCTAAGATCATGATCTTGAGTGATCACTCATGCAACAGGACATCAGGCTGTATCGCCTCATCCATAAGCCTGAGCCTTTTCGGACTTGAGAGCTGATAACGTGTCACCACTGAAAGCAATGCTTGAAGTTTGACAAGCGCTAGCCAAGAGCTGGCTGCACGGATAATTTCAATACAGCTGCCTTGCCAAGAAGTCCAAGTAGTGCAAACCCAAAGCTGCCCCAACAGCATCTGCTTGCAATCATTGCACCCATCAAATGGCATCAGTTATACTTGGTACAAATTGCAAACCGACTCCAATGCAGCCTGTTTATGAGAGTATCAGCAGAGCTCTGACAGCAACAAGGCAGGAACACCATTCAGTGCATTAAGATCGAAGGCAGGGCTGCTCCTGCAGGTATGCCTGTCTGATCACATCAGCATGCTAGCATATGTTATCAGCTCACAGAAGCGCTGAACCATAGTGCCATGGTGCGCTTGGAGTTCTTCTGAAAGCCCTTAGCCCCAGAACACCACACACACACATGCCTGTTTGAGAAGCTTTCACATATGGCGATAGACCAGGTGCTGCAGTGCAGTGCAGTCTGAATGATTGATCTGGTGAGATGATTTGGATGCCACTAGGTACTGTCAGGACAGCTTCACAGCTTGATAGCATCAGCACCTTGATGCTGATGCAAGAAAGACTACCCTTGTGCCACAGCACTGTGCAGCAACCAACTAAGCTGACCTTCAAAGTATCAACATACACTGCGCTGAGTCAGCAAGCACAAGCCGTCTGCCCCTGCTGCCCTTTGTCATATTATCAGGCTCACTTGTCATGAGAAACTCGTGAAAGAGTACTAAACAGGTCATAGGTCCCTGAATCTCATGACAACATCAGCATGCGACCATACATCATCTACACCCTAGTGCAAGGACAATATACAACGATATGTCTGGATTCTACGTCGCTAGACATCCAACCAGGCACCACCTGAGAGTAAATCACTGAACTACAAACACCCCCAACACCATCACATCACTCAAACAGGCACAGCACCAAGTCCAGGTCGCTGTCTAGGCACCTTCAAGTAATCTACCACCTTGAATCCCATACTAGCCTCATCTTGCCCCACAGCAGCACAAGATCTCTCAGCAACCTTGGACCCTACACCCTGTTGCCCCACACCCCCCTTACTGCCTCTGCTAGGCACCACAGGCACCCATCTTGAGGGGTATGCTGCTTCATGAGCCGCCACCCTGCCACTGCCAGCCCCCTGTTCACTGTACCATCTGTCATCTTCACGCCAACAAGTAGGAACTCTGTCAATTCCCAGTGTGAATATCTCAAGATCACCATCTTTTGTGATATGAAGTCTACTGAAGCCTTTGAAGTTTGCAATGCGCAGCGCTGAGAACGCCTCGTCATAATGCACGTGAAACCAGCACACGCACACATACAGGTACAGACCAAACACAAAACCCATGGCAGGGATAGCCAGCAGCCAGTAGTAGGCCAACATGCCAGCATAGTAGGCCAGTAACTGCACTCTGCTTAGCTCAGCAAACCCAGCTGCCACAGACCCTGCCCTGCACACTGTGTTCCTTGCTACTGCTATTGCCTCAGGTATGTCGTACACCGCCATTGCTGCCTTGATGACCGCCGGGTACAGCCCTAGACTCCACTTGTGAGCCATGTCTCTGAGGCCCATGGGGTCGGGGAAGTGCTGATCCTGGTAATCCTCAAACCAGCGGTACATGGAGTGCAGGCCATCATTGCCAAGGTTCTCGTACCTGAAACACAAGTCCGTCACAAAGACAGAGCTTGGGTTAACACATGCAGGATGCATCTGCATGTCTTGTTCTCGTGCTGTGCAGGCAATGACAGCTTCCACAGGACACAGATACACCGACACCATGCTTCCCGTGAAGCAACAGATTCACCAATGACAACTCACTTGATACATATCTCCACTCCCAGCTCCAGCAGCAGCAGCAGCACCACCGCCAAGCTGAGGTGTGTCCCCGCATGTAACAGCGCCACCATCAACTGAGTGCTGCTGCCCCCTGTCCTTAACTTCACAAAGGGACCAACAACAGGTGATCTGCGACTGGGCTTCTTCACCATGCGACTGGCACCAACAGTTGGATACCCTGCTGACCGCTGCTGCTGCTGCTGCTGGACGATCTTCCTCTGTCTCTTCTGCTCCCTCTGCAGCTGCTGCCTCTCCCCAGACACCGCCCCCACCCCCCCACCCTTGGCAAAGCCCAGCGTGATCAAGAGAAACAGCACTACTGTGATCAGAGACAAGTATGAGTTCATGAATATGTCGTACCAGCAGGCCGTGAACTCTGCTGTGAATGTTTGTATGAAGTCCAGGAGTGATGTGGCTGACAGCAGGGCTGCACCGGCACTACAGCGCGGTAGGGTCGACACAATGGACATGAAGTACAGGGCACCACCAATCACATCAAAGCGGGAGTTCTTGAACCTGAAAGCAGGGGATGATCGCAGCAGCAGCAGCAGCACGATACAGAGATCAGCAACAGCAGGGATATATGCCAGTACACATGCGTACAGCTGGCAGTCATCTGACAGCACTGACAGGCTGGCGTATGACCCTGGTGCACGAAAGTGCAAGTATATCTGCGCTGCAAGTGCACCGGACCCTCTTGTGTATATGTTTCTGTGTGACACCAGCTGGCCACCTAACCACCAACATCAGCTGCTGCAGATGACTGGGTTTTCACCTGAACAGATGGAGGTTCTTCCTGCCCAGCTTGCGTGACTTCTCAGCAGTTGGGAACAGAGCAGCACACTTGTACACACCACCATCAGACACGACACCACTGCTGCCAACAGTCTGCAAACCACCAGCAGCAGCACTAGCTGCCATAGTGCCAGTCTGACTACTCCCACACGACACACCCCTCCCTGCTGGTGCTGCTGCTGCTGCTGGTGGTCCCCTCAACATTGGTACAGGATCATCATCAACCTGCTGAACACCATCTGCTACCCCTCTACTGTTCTTGTTCACTGCTACAGCTTGTCCAGGGTTGTTGCCATTACTGTGTCCTGCTGCTGCTGCTGCTGCTCCCTGTAGTGACTGCTGCTCCCAGATATCTGAGGTCCCACTGGGGCTCATGGGGCAGTGCCAAGACAGCAAGTCAGGGTCCCACACTGATAGTGAACTCTGACCACGAGATAACTGACGGTACTGCTGACTGGAGCTGAGGTATCCACCACTGGCAGCGGGGTTCATGACAGAAGGCATGGATGCTGCTGCTGCCAGGGAGCTGCTGCTGCTGTGGCTGTTGCAGGAGCTGATGGGCACAGCTGACA
>JARWLF010001370.1:0-10452 GCA_029853055.1 Scenedesmus sp. KT-U | reverse complement strand
CAAGCCCACTGGTCATTGTTTCTCATTGGAAGCTGTGCGGCTTGCTCGTAAGCTTTCGTAATCTTGCGCTTGCGGGAAGTGCGCGCCGCGTCCTGCACTGTAGGTTTGCATCAAACCGTACTACAGGTCCAAGTATCCTCGTTGTATGCTTTGCACGGTCTCACACATATGCAGCGGCACCATACCTTTGTACTGTACTGTACTGCGGAGCTGGTGGTCCAGTTACCCCAGCTGACTTACCACATACTCGCTCTTTGTTGCCGAGTGACGTACGCACAGCAGTTTGGACGTTTTAAGGGCGGCTATGGGCTCAACAGCTCAGCACTTATACCACCACACACACCCGTGCACACTGCAGCTAGCTCTGCAGACTGCGCTCTAGCTCTGCAGACTCTGAGAGTGACAGGAAATGAATCTGGCTCATGCAACAAAAGTATGCAACAAAAGATGTTACAAAAGTATAACAGCTGCTTCTAAGAGTCTAGGTTTGCAAGTACGGTACTTGACGGAACATTCTGGTGCATCGGGCTGAGTCTCCTTGACATCAGCTCACTGCTGACTGTTGAAGTGCTACTGCTCAGTGACTGTCTGGCACAAGCCTTATCAGTACGTCATCACAGCTGTAAACCCTGACTGTTGGGGCACATAGACACAGAAGCACATGTACAAGCTGTACAAGTTCTCCGGATGGCACAGCTCTGGGTGGCGGCCCCAGTGCACATTTCGTAGCTGTGCTGCTTGCTTGCATGTCGATGCTGTCCGGCAGAAGTTCTCACAGAGAAGGCCGTTGACATACGAAGGGCAAAGCAGCAGCCAGACTAGCAGCTGTCACGCCACCCTTGGTTCCAGCCTACAAAGCTCTGCAACCACAGTATATGTGCATCTGCAGCATCTGATATCTCTGAAGCCATATCAGTGCCATGGCTGCAATACTATGAGCAGCTCAACTTATCGCAATGTGGCTGATGGCTGCGATGAAAAAACGGGCAGCTGCCGATGGTCAGACAAATTGTTGCAGTGCCCCAAATGTAGTGGTATGAATGGTCAGCAGACAACTCACACGGTGGCTATCATGCATGATATGCGTGAATGCATTATTATAGTGTGTGATATGCATGATATGCATATTATGCACGCAACCAGTACCAGCCTCCAATGCTGAGCCAAATGTAAACAAAATGTATGGTACTTACAGTGCAAGGGAAGACAACCAGATGATCAGCAACGGTTTCTTGACATCAGAGTAACCATGCACACGCCTCAAATCAGCAGCTGTCGGCGACACAAGCAGCTATCGATGAACTTCATTCACCTTCAAGGTTGAATCTCATCCGTTGACAGATGGAAAAGAGATTGTGGCGTGATCCTTGAACAACACTGCTAGCAGCGTTGCAGCACTAGCACTGCTGTTCAATGTACTATCACCGTGGTGCTGATGAATAGCCAAAATGCCAAATGCACTGAATCCTGCAAGAACAGCTGCAGTTGGGTTCTGCTCCGGAAATGGATGAGCACCATGCGTTTTGCAGCTCAAGTTGACATTGCCGGTGATGTGCACAAAGGACTTGTGGCTGGGATCGCAAACTGAGTTGAACATGCCCGTGTGTCATGTAAAGAAGGTCAGCTGTGAGTATGCCACTTTGACTGTTCTGCCCGGTATCACACTGTCTGAAACCTCCAGCATACTTGTGATCTGCACAACAAGCAAAGTCCAGAGCTCCCAGTACTTGAAGCCGCTTTGGTAGGCCCAACTGGCTGTCAGCAACGTGCTGGCAGCTGCATGTTCCCTCACCTTACAGGTCAACTTTTTATCAACAGCTGCAACACTGCTGTTGCACCCTTTGGTGTGCCAAGCTGTTGCACTGCTGGAAGCCAACTTGACAGTCTGTAGTACAGACTGAAGGTTTCCTGGACCCAACAGAGTGTGGCATGACTTGACAGGGCACGCTTGCTGTAGTACAGCTGCAGCAATATCCCAGGTCTTACCAGCACAACAGCCGTGGACCTCCACCCGGCCACCATCAGATGCAAGAGTCTGACCCTGCAGGCACTGTTTCAGCAGCAGTTGGTAGTAGGTATCACGGCAGGCTCCCAGGGAATGTGCAATAACAGGTAACGACGCACCATACTAGCAGCTCAGTAGTACAAGGAGCCCCGAGAAGCTCCTGCTGGCGGCACAACACTTCAGTGCAATCCGAACTTCAGCTTGGATTGGTTGTGTTGAAAGAGATGTGTGTCTCATGTCAAACATTCTCTACCCTACATAAAGGACATTACTGCACCTGATATCACCCTCATCAGCCTGGTAGCCTATGTAGATTATGTAGGAGATCTGGCACATGGAGAGCAGTGAATGCACTGACTGCTGATGTGGAATCAACCCTAGTTGCAGGTGCCACTTGCAAGGGGCTGCCACCCACAAAAATATAAACTAGACTGTAGCTAGCAGAGGCCCCCGCTTGATGACTTGTCACCTATGACTACTGCTTTAGCATCAAATGCAGCTGCTTCATGACGTTGGAGTTTCATGCTGGGATGCATCCAGGTGATGCAACTTGTGATTGCAGCCGCGGTTGACAGGCACTGCTTGTGCCAAGGCTACTCAACATTGACAAACCCCAGCGGGCTGCTACATGTTCTGTGCGATGCTTATATCAATGAAAGTCGACAAGTCACCAGGATTCAATCTAGTAGAAGTCAGGTCTTGTGATTGGTACATTAAAGTCCAACAAACCTTGGGTCAGTTCTTGATGGAAGATGCTCAGGTTCCATCAGGCTACTGCTGCTGCCAGTGCTCACGATAGCTATGCCCCAGAAGCATTTGCCAGCTGAGCGGCTCTAGCTTAGTGGGCCACTGGCAGCCAATCTTGTTTCGATGTTTGCTGACTGCAATGGCCACAAAAAAGCAGAAGATGCATGCAAACCAGCTAGCTAGCTGCAACCAGCTGATGATATGCTGCTGGATTGGTTTTTCCTCCACGTGAATAGATTGTTGAGTTTCAATGTCGCTCGTGTAGGTATCGCAAATGCATTTCGTTGATGTGAACCATGATCAAGTTGTCGCCAACAACCTCACCATGACAGGTCATGTAAGTTTCATGAAAATCAAATTGAAACGTAAATCAGAGCGAAGCTTGTCGTCCATGGAAGATGACAGGTGCCATTCGGCCGATGACCGCGCGGAATATACTCTTCTCAACTGTTATCAGATGACAGAAATAGCACGCTGAAATTTTCCTCTTGATGCTGAAGCTCTGCTAGATAGCTTTCTCAACCCTTGCATGCTGTTTATTTGCAGTCGCCCTCTGCTACGGGCGGGCGTTCGCGCCGGTTCGACAACCGACATCACACACTAAACCCGCAAGCGACGATACCATGCTTACCGCGGCCTGCAGATTGTAGTCACCAAAAAGTCACTAGTCCGTTTTTGGATTGCGGCCCTGATGTGGTCACTCGGCGTCCTTGAGCAGTCCAACCTACATCTGCAGCGTAGCCACACAGCAGTATCGGACGTTGTATCCAGTCAAATGACATATGCCCAAAATGTTTAGGCTGCACTCTACTGACTGGCTGAAGCGCATACGGATTCCGAGATGGGCCACGATGACGGGAACCATCCTGCCAGCACTCTGCAGCTATAGAGACATCCCGAGCCGTTACGCTTCAGTAAGTCTATTTGAGAATAAGCCAAGCAAGCCGTCATGCCTCGAATGGTCACATCTTGCCATAGGGCAGCTTTCACATGGCAGGATTCTTGATGAGAGTTACATCTGTACGTCCACGCCGCTCGCTGCTTGTCACTGCTTGTGACATCTGCTCATTGTTGCACTAGCATGGTGCAGTTTGGTTGTTGTCGGTCCCTGCGGCCACCAACAGCAAGCGATCCTTGCCTGGGTGACTCACTGCCAGAACAGCATGAATCACCACCAGCTAAAACTCAGTATGCATCAGCAGCGCATCATGAACTTCACCATAGTCAAGTCATACCGTGCAAACTCAGCTTGCTTGTCAGCTTCAACCACATCCTGCCCTGCGGTATCTATGCTTCTCACATACGTTGTCTGTGCCAAATGTACATGTGTGTTATATTCTATAACAGGATGATCCTGTCGCCTGTTGCTCAGCATCACTGATGTGACATCACCATCTTGCACAGTCTTCAATTAAGCTGAACAAGGCATTGAATGAGGGCCTCATTGGTCACTTGGGTCACCTGAGCACTTGCCATTGGCCAACGCAATGCTGAGGGGCAAGCTCAATCCGGGTTGAAGTTCTACCCTCTCACCGCCTTGCTGTTTGTTCATCACACGCAGGGGCCTGCACTGATATGACCAAGAAGCAGCAGTAGCAGTAGCAGGTGTGTACTGGCAGAGTCCCAGCATTGCTGGCTATGACACCAGCAACTGCCACATCAGCTGGCAGCCTCAGCCCTGTAACTTGCAGCAAACAAGGGCACAGCCTTACCAACGACATGCTGCAACAGATTTGCCACGATGCAGCAATGCATCAATACTTGGCTGCATGCAGTGATCACAGTATCCAAAGGGATGGACATGAAAACACAGTTTCAACTGATCTAGATCTGGGTATGCATCATCATGATGGGTACCTGGCTCTACATCAACCAGAAGCTGATCAAACCTTGGACATCTGGCACACTCTGACAGCAAGTGAGATCACTTGTAGAAGTGTGCAAGGATACTGCCAGAAAGGCAATGAGCAGGATACCTCCTATGGCAGTGGCAACAGCAGTGGATCAGCACAAACTGCTCTGACGCAGCCGCTTGACACGTCGGCAGCAGCTGCAGCAGCACCTTCTGTATCACGGATCAATGACGTGTGGTGCAATGCAAGGAGTGGACCAATGCAGATGACAGCAGTGCAAGGACATATCGCTGCCAGGATGTTTGAGCAGCAGCAAGTTGGTGCCAGTGTCACGTCAGCACCCTGCCAAGCTGCATCTGCTGCTGCCAACAGCTACCAGCAGCAGCAGTGGTACAGCCCTGTAGCAGCAGCGGCAGCGGCAGAAGCAAGGAGTGGTGAACCAGTCACAACCAGAAGCTGTCCCATCCAGCTGCAGCAGGCAGCGGGCAATGCATGGCTCCCTCTCAGCAGCAGCAGTGACCAGTGCATTGCAGGTGGCAGCAGCCAAGTGCAGCAGCAGCAGCAGCCAGTCAAGTTGTTTGGTCCTTTCACTGTCACTGGTTTACAGCTCCAGCCTAGTCAACCCGTGACCACACAGCCCATGTTGATCAGTTCACCAGCCATACAACAGCAAGCACAGCCTTCCAGCCAGACTGGAGTGCTGCTGCCAGGTACTGCTGCTGCTGTCAGCAGTACTACTACCACGTTCCTAGTCCCCGCTGGCGGCACTGTCTGTCTGTCAGATCTGTTGACCCCTGATATCTGTGCCAATGCACACCTTGCACTACAGCAGCGGCTGAATGCAGCGTATCATGCGGGGTATGCAGAGGGTGTGGACTACTGCCAGCAGCAGGTCAAAAGGCAGCAGCAGCGGGCACTGACAGCAAAGCAACAGAGTGGCATCGTCCCTGCTGCTGCTGCTGCTGCTGCTGCTGCTGTCGTTGCTACAGTATCGCCCAAGGGTCTGAAGCGTCAGCGTTGCAGCAGCCTGCCTGACTTACGCTCACAAGCAGTCAAACAGAAGTTCAGACGGTCTGAATGGATCACTTGCAGCATCGCCACATCAAACAGCAGCGGCAGCAGCAGATGTGAGTGATCCTCAAGCTGAGTACCAAGTCTCATCTGTTGGTGACACAAAGGCTGAGCATCAGATCCCATCCATGGCGTCATTCCTGACAGTGGACAAGCAGGAGGCAGCAGCCAGGTTGAGGGGTTTGACTGATAAGGAGCTGCTGATGCTGGCAGCACAAGTTGTAAATCAAAAGATCTCCATCGCCTAGCTGGCAACCAACTGCAGCAGTCATAGCTACACTTTGCTTGCAACGTAATGGTGCTGCACAGAGCTTTTTATCTTCCATTTGTTACATTCAAATGTATCTGCTTTCTTAGACCAGCATCACCTGCTGTTCACGCATTGTTGCCTGAGAAGCTGCTTGTGCAGTCTGACGGTTGGGTTCTTGGCAGTCAGAGGCACTTCAACCCATTTATGACACAGTTGTTGCTTTGGTGAGTTGATTGTGAAATTGCGAGATGTCTGACTGTACAAATCAAACTAAACTACGCAGTCTAGAAAATGCTGCATATGATGAAGCAGTGTACTGGGTATTGTCTACAGACCTCTTAACGCCAGTGAGCCTACAACCGGCAGTAGACTTCGGCTCATCGAATCTGGAAATGGCTGTGCATCACTGACAGTTGAAGTAGTTTGTTGATCTGGTTCTGCCACCCCCACAATTGACTGTTGGGATCAATTTTCTGTTGGCCGGTTACGACTGTTGAGCTGTTTGTCAACAAAGCATGACGGTCTCTCCGGCATCTGCAGTTTGTGTCTGTCATGTCAGAAGACTGATGTTGGGGTCACATGTGCGCTGTGATTTTTACTTCTACTAGAGGCTAGTAGCTTTGCTGTCTTGCTGTCTGTTGAGATCTTTTGTTTTGAGTCACTTCGTGCTGAAGAGGCAGGATTTTTGCAGGACTATGATACCTGCAACTTGTGCATAATGCAGATATGCAGACGACCTGTATGCTGTGCCGCAAGCTGCATGATTGCTTGCTGGCTGTGTGATGCCTGCAATTGTTGCTACTGACAGTGTTGATGCTGGTTGCAGTCACTGTGTAATCCTCCTCATTGCATGTTGTATATCTCAGATCAATAAATGTCCTGGGTTTGTTAGCCTCTACTTTGTCTTTGTAGCTTCAAGTACATAAGTTGTGGCGTGAAAGTGAAGCAACACTACAGCAGTGTGGTCGTACGCGAGACCCGATCCTCACAATCATTTGTGACCTGTGCTTGCGTTAACAATCTTGTTCTCTTTGTACCTACCTGTAGCATCATATATCCAGCACACTGTTTTGACATTCTTTTGTCCAAGTTTACACTGGATTGTTGGGTTGTTGTTCTAGACCGACTATCATTGTTTCTGCTAGACCAGGATAGATATGTTGAACGGGGTGGTTTGTACACAGCGCACACGCATACTATGCCTGGCAGGCTACAGCCTACCGTGTACTGCTGCATGACCACCTTCCCGGAAGGAGGCTGTGATGGACTATTGTACAGTGCGGCATGGGCTGTGGTTACTGTCTCAGCCGTAAACTGGTGGTTATGCTGGATTCCTGTTGAAGCATACTCCATGCAGCATCGAGGGCATGTAGTTTAGCTGCGGCAGCTTGGTGTTTAGCTGGAATGCTTAGGATAGCACAGAATGTGTGTGCCACAGCTTGTTGATGCCATCAAGAGTCTTGACATGCTGCTTCAAGCTGCTGTGTTGATCAGGACAAGATGCTGCCTCAACTCTTGATGTTGTCTAGTCACCAGAGTTGGTTTGCAGTGTGTTGAAATACTTGGCAATCAAATGAGCTCGCCTCAGGCTGCAATGTGCTGTATCTTAGACTTGCTTCTTGCCTCTACACTAGGTGTGTAATATGTGCACATCCACAACTACAGCAACTGTTAATAAATAAGCTGGCTGGCTGCATGATGTAATGCTTTGTGCCATCAGGAGGAATCTGTAGTACTGGCACAAGTTTGGGGTTGTGTACTCTGCAGGGCAAGGAGAATTGGCAGCACTGGGGTATCAAGGCTTGAGCCAGTGGTGCAGTAACATCCAAACTGCTGTAATGTTAAGCATTCAAGTGCATACATTCAGGCAAGGTCTTATGTTCCCGATATGCTCTTCTCATGCCTAGTAACGCGCACTACCGCTTCGAACGTCATCTGAGTGCAGTCATGACTGCAAATGCCATTGGCTGGGTGCTGGGACTAGGCTTGCAGATGCTGTGATCACAGTTTGTGTGCACATCAAGCTGCAAAGGTGCGGTTTGAATCCAGACACGACGACTGACAAGACGACCTGTCTTGCAAGGCGGTTGTTTGTCGGTTGATGGACCATGATGGTTGATGACCAGGTGAAAGAGAGTTCGCAGGTGAAAGAGAGTTCGCAGTGGTGTGATGTATGGCTGAGCAGCCTACACGGTGTAGGGTTGAGTACAGCCACATGTTGACAAGCTTTACAAATTCAGCAATGCTAGACGACTCGAACAAGCAAGCTGCGAGCCATAAGCAGTCTCTACGCAAGGTGGTTACTGTCACTTGCCGTGTGCCCGCAGGGAATATGCTGTTCCTGATCTGTTGTGAATGGCATGAGAAGCAACGTTCCAGGCGTCTATCCTGGGTAACCTACCGCGCGTCTCTGACGATGAGATATTGCTTCACTGCTTTGACCGGAACGGGGTTCTGCGCCGCTGACTGGCAGTTGCAACAATTACAAAGTAGACAGTAAACCCGCATAGGAGCATGGCAAGGCCCTCTCTACATGCATTGTGTTCGCCAAGTAGGCGATACCTTTCTTACTACCGGTCATCACGGCTCTCCGGTCGCGATAATTCGAGCAGGCGGGCGTGTCATTCTAACACAGCAGGGAGGCAGTGCCGAACGCGCAGAGCTGCAACAAGACAAACCTTGAAAAAGTGTCCGTTGTGATGCACCTGATGATCGGTGCTTGCACGGACTCCGAAACACTTTACGTGACGGTGGACATCCCGCTCGGTGCTCACACATTCAGGCAAGCGCTAAGATGTTTGTGTATTGCTGACAACCCTGGTGTTTAGTTCAGCAAACCATCAAGCAGTATGCCGTGTCCCGATGACGTGGGGGTAGCCACCTTGGCTGTGAGCCATACGATGTTGTTTCTGTATCACTGCCGGGTTGTCCTTGTTAGATCACAGCAGTGTTACAGACTTGTGCTTCTGTTATTGCGATAGTAACGTTACATACACGCTGCTTCTCTGCAGAACACGCACATCAGCGGCCTTGCTGTGCTCACCCTATGTGACTCTACACCCATATTGTTATGTTGGTGTGTGATTTGAAATTCACCCACGCATCCCAGCGGCTATCAGCTGAGAGTGTATGTATACTGTTGTGCTATTGACCACATGACAGCAGGTTGCCCTACCGCAGAACACAAGCAGCTGGAAGCAGGAGCAGCATGCTATAGTCAACATGCAACCGTGTTTGGTACATGATGTGGCTGCACAGGAGGTGCAACAGCAGCAGCAGCAGCGCGAACTGGCTTCCAAGGCACAAGACATGATACCTACAGCAGTAGCAGCATCAACAGAGGCAGCAACAGCCACATCCAGCTGCAGATCCACAGTGGGGCAGTTTGATACTGATACAGCTGTCTGCAATCCCCTGGCTCTTCACAGCAGTCTCCAGCTCAATATAAACTTCAGTGATTATGATCTAGATCTTGATCACCTGGTCCCTGATCCAACATTGGATAATGATCAAACCTTGGACACTTGGCAGGTTTGCACAGATCTAGATTGCTGTGATGGAGTAGATGATAGTGCTGGGATCGCGGATTTCTGCCAAACCAACGTGCATGAGACGCCACATGGCCACAGCAACAGCAGAGGGTCAGTGAAAAGTGTTCATGTGCAACCGATCAACAAAGCAACAGCGGTAGCAACACCTTGTGTTGAGATCAATGATGTGTGGTTGGCTGCCAAGGAAGCCTCAATGCACATGGCAGCAGTGCAAGAACAACAAGCTGTGCAGCAGCAGCAGCAGCAGCAGCAGCAGCAGCAGCCAGACAAGTTGTCTGGTCCTTCCTCTGTCATGAATCTACAGCCTCAGCCTCAGCCTCCATCGTTGACAATGCAGGCACAGCAGACTGCTGCTGCTGCTGCTGCTGCTGCTGGCAGCAGTACTACTACCACGTTCCTAGTCCCCGCTGGTGGCAGTGTCCGTCTGTCAGATCTGTTGACCCCTGATATCTGTGCCAATGCACACCTTGCACTACAGCAGCGGCTGAATGCAGCGTATCATGCGGGGTATGTAGAGGGTGTGGACTACTGCCAGCAGCAGGTCAGGAGGCAGCAGCAGTGGGCACTGACAGCAGCAAAGAGCAAGCAGAAGCAGAAGCAGAAGGGTTTGAAACGTGACAGTTGTGACAATTCACCTGATGCTTGCTTCAAGACAGCAAAGAAGAAGATTGTACAGGCATCACCTGCTGCCTCCTTACCTACTCAAGCAGCAGCAGCAGCAGCAGCATGTGTGAGTCAGCCTGAGCGCCGCGCCAAGGATGTGCGTCCAGTTGCTGCAGCTGGTGGTGATGATGGTAGCGTTGGTAACGATGGTGATCAACTTCACACATTTCCATGTATGACGTCATTCCTGACAGTGGACAAGCAGGAGGCAGCCACCAAGTTGAAGAACTTGACTGACAAGGAACTGCTGATGCTGGCAGCACAAGTTGTGAAGCAGAGCGCACAAGTACCTTGATCAGTGATGCAGATCAT
>JARWLF010001369.1:0-10458 GCA_029853055.1 Scenedesmus sp. KT-U | reverse complement strand
TCCTTAGCTGTACCACCACCCTCTATACCTCCACCAGGGACACCCTTCTGCAGGACACAAAGACAACAACAACACCATGGTTCAGGAGACAACATAATCTAGAGCTTTGTTGCTGCTTTATGCACTACATCCTGCAGTTGATGTGACTCTGGTAGCTCAGGGGGACAACACAGATGGGCAGATATGTCAGCAGGTTGATAGAAGTGGTACATCCTTCTAAAGGCCAGCAAAGTGCAACAGCAACCAGCAACAGTCTACTGAGAGCAGCTGAGTCACTTTCCTGCAGTTCAACAGTTCAACACGATCCTGTACATACTTGTGTCATGCAATAGCTACGCTGGTCGTACCAAATAGCCGAGTAACAGCAAGCAAGGATACCCCATAGGGTGCCTATCTCGCACCTGAGCGCCGTTCAAGATGACCACATTGCCATTAGGTAGCAAGACGGCATCAGCAAACACTCTGGGAAACTCCATCTCTTCAAACTTCTTCTGTCCATTTGGCCATACCCAATCTTTGGGCCACTTTCCTGCAAGCGCCTCAGCAGCAGTTGGCATCTTCATTCTGAAGATGGTCTTGGCAGCTGGCTCGTTGCAGACGCCCTTGCAGTCAAGACCTTTGCCCTGCGTACCACCTCCGAAGATTGCCACTTCAAATTCGTAGTTCTTTGAGGGTCTCAAAGGCAGGATGACTGCTGAGCCCATGGCGGAGAAGGATGTGCACATGTTGTCAATGGGTATGCCAGGCATCTGCATAACACACACAGGTGAATCACAGTTGCCAAAGAATCAGTGGTACGCCTGTCCAAGTGACATGTAGGCGAGGTCTGATCGAATTTTGCAGACTGACTTGATATCCTTGCACAAGCCCGGGTATGCTTCTGGGACCCCATGGCTAGCAGTTGTGTCATACGAATAGCCAGAGAATCTGAGGGGCAACCAGCACACTTACGTTCCACATAGGTATGAACTCATTATCGCTCGTAAACCTGACAACCTGCCCAGTACGGCAAGTATACATGAAGAGGAACCAGTCATCAGGCTTGTTGGGGTCGGTCCAAGGCATCAGGAACACCACGGGGTATAGCTGATAGCCTGGGGTTATGTTTGTGAAGAACTTCTTGCCAAGGTCATATCTGGTTTTGCGTACAGTCACGCTGCAGGACACGCGAGACAAAGGAAAGCAGAGAAAGTTTTAGCTGCAGGGTGCCGCACCCTAAGGCACAGATGGTGCGAGTTGAAGATGGCTTGCTCAGCAAGGCGCAGGGCAGCAAAGGGAGCAACTGCGCAAGTTTCGGGAAGAAGATGTGCAAGTTGGTTTCATGTGCCTACCTTCTTGATTTGTAGTCAAAGACATCAATCGAAGGTGCTGGTTTGCCTGATTGCCTGGCTGGGTCATCTAGGAACCCACTAACAATGATCACCCGATCATCTGGAAGGTTCACCTGTGACAGAACAGTCGCACGACATCGTCATGCAACGTCGCCACTATTTATTTTGAAACTTGCAGGCAACACACTCTTGTGAAGCCAATAGCATGTTTGTACCACAATCTACTGTGTGTGAAAGAAGGCATGGATGCTGTTTTGCAAGGGCAAGAGCTGTGACTTCTTGGCATGAAGACATACCGACATAACTGAGGTTCCAGGCAAAACCATTCATGCATACCTGTGTAGGATACCATCTGAACTCTGACAGTTTGACCCCAGGCAGTGTCTCCCACTTCAGGCTATCCTTATAGAATATTCGCACAACGTCCCTGCCTTCTTTCATCCAGGGATATGACAGCTCACTGTCACTGCCACTGATGTAGCCAATATCACCACCAGCAGCAAGCACGTTTCCATCTGACATGACAGTATGGCCCGTGCAGAACAGCGTTTCGTAGTTTGGTGTTACGAGATAGTTACCAGTTTTGACGTCATATACGGTGGAGACATTGCCGTATAACCGAGGTTCAGGGATGGATTTTGGTCCAAATCTTGGCAAGTTGCGTCCTGCGAGGATGATTCTGTAGGACTCGGGGAGCAGGGCGGCGTGTATGGCCACTTGACCTGTGCTGCTGCGTTGATCTGCATCAAACACAGAACGGCGGAGAAAGGTGAAGACTTGTCTTCAGGATATGTTGATGGGACATACCAACAGCTTGTTGTTTGCCTGGGACAGTGTCCTGTCAGGGCTCTTGCTGCTGCTGGGGGTGTACAGGCTGTTGCATGATTTGCCGATTACTGTTTTTGACACAGGTACACGACACAGGTACACAACAAAAAGCTGTTTGAATCTTGACCTCCGCAGTGTTGCAGAAACGACTGCATCATGCCACAACAGAGAAGGCCCAAAGCATCATGGAATTGGCAAGAGGCATGCACCGTGGCCGGGCCCAGATACCTGGCATTGTGGGGTTCTTGATAACAACATAGCGCCCTTGCTGCACATACTTTGCCCAGCTGTTTAGCTGGTTGATGGAAAGCAGCTGTCTGCCATGTAGTGCAGGCAAATTGGGGTCGTCTAGCAGATCTGTATCAAGTACTGTGGAGTTGGCATGTAGCTCCAGCAAATACCGCTTTACACTGCCATCATGTAATCCAGCGTTGCTGTATAAGGTGCCTAGATCAGCTGCAGCGTGGCAGGTGAGCTGAAGCACTGCCAGCACTGTTGCGAGGTATCGCAGGGGTTGCATGGCCGTTTGCTGCTGTTCTGCTGAGTGTGATTATCCACACCCTGCGGCCTTGGCTGGCATAGCCCGCAGCGCCTATTGTGGTTTGCTGATTTGGAGTATATGTGCAACCAAGGCACCCTGGAAGCTTCACCTGTACAACCTGCAGGAAGAAACAACATCGCGGAGGTGCAAGCAACCTAAAGCAAATCATGTCCTGCACGAAGGCCTGAGCGCGATGTTGATGGATGCGCTGATATGAAGGTGGATATCAGTATTGACACCTGCAAAGCGGGGCGAAACTGCTGCAATGCTAAGGGCGCCATCTGCGCGCTCAACTACATGATATTCTGGTCAGCACGATTGCGCTCGCAAAAATTGTTGTAATATATGCTGAAGACACACGGGATGAGTGTGTGACAAGTCTGCTGAAGCAACTGTAAGATGTCTGATACGTGCACATGAAATGCTGGCGTCGATGCAGCTGCACCTACCAACAGCAGGCTAGTGCACTGCACTCAGCAATACCAGGTACTTCTTTGGGCCCTTGCGCAAAACTCTAGGTGCAAGGACAGTGTCCTTGGCCCTCACTGGACGGCCTGCTGCAACCAAGGGTAAATGGCAGAGCAGCTGGATGGCTGAGATTCACTTGTAGCATAGCTGAAGCATTCAGGTGCCAGCAACGAGTCAATCAAGGATGCTGGCATGTGTGACTTTCGGTGTAACCTGCAGTCGTGACGCGACTGCCCACAGGCCTCTCGCCGTAGGTGTCTACCAATATCACTGTGGTTATATGCAACTTGCACACATACTATCAAGTTTCAGCATAGCAAGTTCCGCGCCGAACTGCTACTGTCAGCAGTGCTAACCGTGAGCATGCTGACCGTCAGGACACCAGCTACGTGCAGTAAAGGTGACAATTGACCCATTGCCAGCCTATGCTAGTCTGGTTATTGTAGAGCACTGTTGTCCACGTAAGCCGTGAATGGTATCAGCATCAGGAGTTATCAACCTGCCATCACACTGCCGGCTACTCACTGTTGTGGGCTTTCCGACGTAACACACGACTTTATGCGACTCAAAGCCTGAGAGTGTATGTCTCGTGCTCTGGTCACGCCTCGCAAGGAAAGCAAGCTGCAGTACAAACCATCTGGGTGTCTGCCAAGTGCGCACTGCCAACTGGGCAGACACATGCGTGGCAGCTGTGTCCCTCAAACTAGGTCAGCCAATGCCTTTGTTGTATGCTTCACAGGTTGCAAACTGAGAAACTGCTTTGAAAAGAGCGTTGAGAGCCCCATCAACAGCAGTGCAACAGCCTGCTGATCAATCAGATTCTTATTACCTCAAGGCTGAGGCTCACAGATGGCAAATGCACCATAACTTTGTGCTGATCGCCCTTGTACATCTGCAGTGATGAGAGAGTCCTCAGTCCAGGTCGGGGGTGAAGGTCTGTCGCGTCCTTATGGTGGTATCCAAAGTGCAATGTTCAACAGTATAAGAAACATTCAAGCACATTATAGATACAACATACAAGCAATATAGTAGATGCGTCGTGCAATTAGGGCCTCAGTGAACTTCACCGCGGCAGCCTGACACTGTTCCTTGCTGCTGCCAGGGCAGGAACCAAACTCCGTTGAACTGGACATTGCAGCGTAGCTTTCGTACAGGACCCAGAATATGCTTGTCATTCCCCAACATATGATCGCATGCTGCGCAGCATTGCACTAGCTACTGCTGACTCAGTAGTTTTGGAAACCTTGGAGACGTCGAACCATAGTCCCAGAACACGGGATTTTGTGCAGCTTTCCTAAATATCGCCACCTGGTCTGCACCTTGAGCATCTGTTATGGACGCGGTTGCGGCATCCTGCACCAACCACTGTCCTCAAATATTGCTGCTGTCAAAGGGGTTGTACAACAGCTGATGGAGCTTGGCTTGGGGGCTGCTGGTAGTTGCGCAGAGAGGCCGTTGCGCCTGCGCTCCCTCATAACTGCAGTTCAATCTACTGCTGGGTTGCTGGCTGCGTTGCCAGCAGCAACTATGACAAACCTTCATCCTTGTGAACCAGACAGCAGCAACTTGCACTCAGCAATAGGTCAGTTGACAGGCCTGAGGCAGTTGACACCGACAATGTCTCCTCCTGTCCCACGGTCTATCAGCGCTGATGCTCAATAGCGCCTCTGAGGAGCAAGGCAGAGTGCCTGCTTGGTATCGCCCCACTCACGCAGCTAATCAAGTTGTGCCTCAACTATGTGCCCGTCAGCAGTGACATGCAGACAACACTGCCTGTGCAGCTGAAGCAGCTGGATGTCCGCCGGACAGTACCGGGTACAGACAGGGGTTGCTTTCACCAGGAGATTCGAACCTGGACTCGCAGGTTGATGCAGTGGCCAGCTTGTCTGACGGAGTTGAGCATCAGCGCTGAAAGATTGATAGCTGGCTCTTCACTACCGCCAAACCTGCGCTCACTGGAGCTGACTGCAATCATACCAAGGGGGCGCTGGCAGGCTTCAGCAGCCTCCACCAATCCACCTCTATAGCCCTAGACAGCATGCATGATCACAATGCCATCAGCCCTGAGGATCTCAGGTCATTCGAGCAGCTACAGCAGCTGAAACAGCTGTCGTGATGAAGTTTACGTGGAGGGTACGACCGCTTCTGCTTGGAAGAGACGGCTGCAGCATGGCGGGATTACTACTCTGTATGTTGGAGTTTGAACTCGGGGAACTGACTATTGATGCATGACTTGCAGGAGGGCATTCGTCACTGCAATTGTCACTGCCGTCGAATACTATTCAGTGACGTTGCCACGAATATCATACCGTATGGTCAGTGACTCATGAGTCCGAGTGGCACTGTGTCCCAGACAGCCAGCAAGGCATTGTCCATCATCAGGCACAGCTATGACATATAGCCCCAATGGTTGAGACTCTGACAAAGCTTGACAGAATTGGTCCGACCAGAACCGTACCGTGACGGTTACCGGGCTCAGATGTCTGACCGTGCGGCATGTGGACTCTTCCAGTATCTGATGCTTATCGTGTCAGCACTGCTGGTAGTCAACCTGATGTGGTCTATTCGCTCTGGTATGTTCTTGGTGAGCGGTCTTACTTACATTGCTGACGACCAGCGTTCGGTCGTCAGCAGCAGGCGTATCTGTGGTTGTAACGCAAGTACTGATGCCCTAATCGCCTCCACCAGCTAGCCCGCCCGGCGGAAGCAGTGCTTCCGGCGCAGTCGTCAAGCCACACGACATCCTTGATTGTGGCGGCGGACGAGTAAGCGAACACGCTAAACTTGCACCTGGTAGCAGCGGTATCAGTGCGGTGCCCCTGGGATTGCATATACTGGGCCTTTGACAGGCTGCTCTTGATGTCAAAGTTGCCCCAAAGGGCACAGACTGCAGGATGATGCAAGCTGTTGTTCTGATCATACAGCATCTACACATACTAGTAGTGGAAGTAGTAGTTACCCCCTCTGGCCACGAGGGCTTGGGATTCAAACCCTAGATGATGATGCATTAATTAAATTCAACGTTGCCAACATAGACACAAAGCCATGGCCCACAACACGCACACATCAGTGATGAGCAATGCAGAACCAGTACAGGTGGCTTTTGATGAGTATGAAGCGGGTGTGACACACAGCTGACTCACCAGTGTGTGGCGCCAAAAGGAACAGAGCCAGGCTCTGGAAGCATGGGGAACAGATCTACTACTGACAGATGTTCGCACACTACAGCCAGACTGGCTGTCCGCACCTTTTTGTTCAACCCATGCATGTAATATGACAGCAATCCTGAATCAGGTTTGTATCCATCTGGTGAGAAAAAGCACAAGACCCACAACGTACAGAAGCAAAATGCCAGCAGAGTGTGAACATCCAGATGGTACAGCCTCAAGATCCAGCATTTAACAGCAATGATGACTGCTCACTTGTGCGGGTCCAATGATCGATGCTCAGCAGGCTGTCCAGAGGTTGAGTATCACACTGCCCCACAACATATCAAGTGACACAGGCAATCCACCGCATAGGTGATTCTACTGTCCCTTGACATGCAGCTGGAACAGACCTATGCCCCTCACTGAGCAAGCACTGAATGCCCACCCAGATGACCATAATCCTGCGAAGTGCCTGAAGCTGCCCAGTGACAATCCAACACCAGATGAGACAAGATGAATCAGGCCTCGAGCAGTCTGCAGCATACTTCAGCAGCCCATAGCCACAATAGGCATGCATAACAGCTGTAATCAGCTGGTACGCAAGAAACACAGCACACCAACAGGAATATCATCCTCCAGCCACTGAGTGGCAGACACTGTTAATGCTGTACATGACACAACTGAATCACACATTAATATATATACCTAAAAGCCCTGATACAACAGCACGCACATTCAACCCTCCAACACTTCTATGCTACTGGTTCCAGAGGTGGTTTGTTAGAGCAAACAACACAATTACACCTAGACGCCGCACAACACATGCAGACATGGACACGAGCCGAGCAACACACCAGCAACCGCTTAGAGCAGCTTGCAACACAACTGAACATGATGATGTGATCCATAAACTGCAAGGGAGCCAAGCTGAGTATACACATGTGGCATAGTGTTCAATCCTGCATACTGGCCAATATATCTGCCAGAAAACATAGTAGAAGCAGTAGACTGGCTTTCGTCTAGTGGAGGTACAAGCTTTCTGGTATAGGTATGTGGCACTGCTAAGACAAGTACCATACATTGAGAGCCAACAAGGATGCACGCGAGTAGCCTAAAGAGGGCAACTGAGATGATGCATGAGAGCCAGATGCTGCCTGCGATTATGAATACAGGCAAAATGGCAACAGTTTGTACTACTGTGCAGTGACAACAAAGCTTGTACCTGGTGGTCACTAAGGGACAAAGTGCATGCATGCAGACCTGAGAAAAGAGATTCGAACAGCTGCATGGGTGCCTACATACCACACCCAGCCCCTTTGATTCACGCCAGAAGTTCTGACAGTAACAGATGTAGGGCAATGTGATCAGAATACCAAGCACGACAGGAGACTTGACAGTAGGGACCACTGAAACATGGCAGGACCGCAGACTGGACCTTGGGCTCTGTGATGTCTGTGTGTTCTCAAGCACCATGACGCTTGGTATAACGATCATCATCACTTCAATCGGGCGAGGTTGAACCAATCAAAACAGCAATCCCTAGTAATACTCAGGCAATCGCTCCTTGGAGAGCTTTGGCAAACCAACAACAGCACCCAACAATAAGCCCACACACTGCAAGATGATGCTTCATGCTTCTGACTTGACAGTCAGCACACCAGAAGATACCGAAGTGCAGATATCACAGAAACAAGCCGCAACTCACTTGCCACAGCTCCAATAGTGTGCTGTCTGGTTGTTGGCATGTGTGCTGGGATCTGAAGTTGTATGTGATGGACTACTGACATCTCAAGTTGCTGCCGCTTCTTTGTTCTGACCAGCTGACAATGGAAACACGTCTTTGCTGACAGTGACATCTTGCAAACAAGGGCACACTGCATGTAATCAATGCAACAATGCATGTCGACCGACAGGTGCAGACGTTCAACCCGCTCAGAAGCGGGTAACAGCATGTAAGAGACACTACTAACACAACCCAACTAGGGTAGACAATGCACAGAGCACCAGCTTCCGCCTTGCAAAGGCCCAACTGATACTGTTCACAGAGCAACAGACAGCAACACAACAAGCTGAAGCTCTGCGATTAGCAGCTTCTGTACGCAGGACCAACATGATGCTGATCACCAGAAAGTGCATGTAGGCTCAGACACCAAAGTCCACCCACCACCCACATTGATACTGTACTCCGACTTGTCCTAGCCATCAAGATGCTTGACCCCACACCAGGTACAACATAGTGTTGTGGATCCAAAGCTACATGGTCTGCAAAGCAGCGGGCCACTACTGCACTGCATGTTTTGTTGAGGGGTTCCAAGGATACATCTATCACTCTCCTGTGCACTGCCAAAGTTCCAGACGTAGCAGAAGTGACATGCATCATACGAAACAAGATGGGACCAAGTGACTCAAGCTTGAAGCATTGCACTAACACGATGCTACGAGACCAAGCACACATTCAGGAGATGGCAATGTGCAGCCACAGGCGACCCCAGCACGCAACAAAGAGAAAGAAGACCCCAGTTCACAACCCTTTGCACTGCGACATTCACTGCAGCAGAAAGATAGGAAGATGCCTCGGTTACTATTTGTGCATGTCTGTCTGTCTCTCGAGGCATCTTCTTTACCTTTCTGCTGCGGTGAATGTCGCAGTAAGCACGACCAACAGTGCAACGCCCATAACAACATGTGCACTACAAGATTACTATACAAGTTCCCAGACGCAATCAGGTAACCGCTAGAAGGAATTGTGATCAATGGCCATGCCATCATCTGGCCTTATGAAGTACTATGCACTGACACACTGACTTGATAGTACGGTGTATACTGGACCTGAAGCCGTACATCAGGCACTGAAGTGCAGCCCGCTGCAATCACACAACATTGACGGCGCTGAGACGCCTAAAACATACTCAACCCATTTGGCTCCTTGCACAGTGATTCCAATGAGACTAACACGTCCATCTACCTTTCATCCTACCTCTTCTTGACAGAGGAGCTGCTGACCATTGCTGCCTGCAGCTAGAGGGACCCAAACACGCTGTTTGTTGAAGACCCCCCCCCCCCATACGCTGGCAGCAGCATTACACCCCAGCAGCACGAGACTGTACAAGCACCGGCTGACATCCACCACAGCTTGCAACACCCGCTGTAGCTCCTGTGGTAGAGTTTGCTGTACTGTCAACAGCAGCTGGCAGGTGACTTGAATCAGGGACACCTGCTTGCAGCTGTTCCTCCTCCAGCTGCGTCAGCCTCTGCCGCACCTCAACAAAAGTGGGCCGATCCACGGGGTTAGAAGCAAGACAGCTTGCCATCAGCTGCAACAAGCCCTTTGGCAAATGAGACGCCTGCTGCGGTAGCAACTGCAGTAGCTTGCCGCTGGTGATGCTGGACACAATCTGAGCATAATGCATGCCGTGATAGGGCTTGCTGCCGCTGAAGAGCTCAAAGAGGACCACGCCAAAGCTGTAGACATCAGCTGCTTTGCTGTGAGTTGCTTCTGTGATGACTTCTGGCGCCATGTGTGTGATAGTGCCATGCGTGCGGGTGATAATCTGCTCCTTGTCTGCAAGCAGGCGTACAGGACCACAGCAAGCAGCAGTTGGCACCTCATCATACTCTAGCCAGCACCATTAGACCAACCTATCCTCCATCTATCAAATTCTATTACTACTGCAACCATTTGCAGTATTCATCTACTGTCATACTTATGTAGTAATACTGTCACACTGTACCTATGTGTGTAGGATCAACTGTAAGAACAGCAGTAATGTACTCACCAGGTGTCAGAATTCTGCTCAGACCAAAGTCTGCCACCTTGGCAGTGAAGCCTCGTTGATCAACACAACCAGGACCAACCACAGCACCCGCCAGCAAGATGTTATTCCCATTCAAGTCACCGTGCAGAACATTCTGACTGTGCAGGTATTCTAAAGCTGCTGCTACTTCCCGAGCTGTTGCCAAAGCTCTCGGCATGTTGATGACGCCATTGAGAGGGGCACCATCGCGTGTTACGAGCAACCATCCGCGCTGAATGGCATCTGACAGTGTGCCGCGGTTGCAATACTCTAGCACCATCCAGACTTCTTGCAGTGGTCGACCATCCTCACACACGTCCACTTCCTGCAACCCACAGGCGACAGCA
>JARWLF010001368.1:0-10459 GCA_029853055.1 Scenedesmus sp. KT-U | reverse complement strand
CTGCAACTCTTCAAGCACATCTGCTGGCTGTTCAACCAACACCAGATGACAGTGAGGACTGGCAGCTTCAGCCTGCGACACAGTACCATTCCAACCAGCACACACTCAGCACAGCATGAGGCAATTCCACCTGCTACAAAAACTACCTGCCAACATGCTGCAAGCGTCTGCATGTCCTTACATAACATGATGCAGTGCACCCAACCAGCTAACCAGCAGTATGTGCATTGCTGACATAGTGAGCCAGCAGCAACAGCGATGATTATGCCATGCACTCGTAGCACTATGCATGCATGCTTTGACTAAACAGCAGCAAATGAACTCTCACCTCCACGAGCTTCTTCAAGGTTGCGAGACCGAAAGGAATCTTGTTGCCCAGCAGGCGCAACTCCCGCAGCGCAGGTGCATTGCGAGTGGCATCAGCCAGCACAGCTACCCCAGTCTCACTCAACTCATTGGCACTCAAGTCGACAACCTGCAGAAGATACCAAAATCAGCAGGTGTTTCATTGAATGCCAGTGCCATGCAAGTTGAGCCATACCGTGCCTGGCTATGAGGTCAGAACATGTGGACTAGCTAACAGTGCATCATGAGACACTTGTACCCACAGCATGTGTACTATCGGCCACACAGTAACGTGCACCTCAGCGAGAAGCCCACAAGACAGCGTGGTCAAAACAGGCATGGAGGTCTTGACTGTATGCAGTATGACCCAGCGACTCCACAGTTCTCACCTGCACCGTGGTGTTGACAGGGAGTGCAGCAGCCAGAGCATCTCCCCCTTCTTCCCCTATCTTGTTGTCAGCCAGCACAACTCGTCTCACTGCAGGACTCTCCTCCAGCACTTTGGCCATACCCTTGGCCCCGGCGTCTGCAATACCCAGCCCAGTGAGATCCAGAGTATCCAGCTCTTGAAACACCAGAGGTACCTTCACCATGCTGTCAACAACATCCTCTTGCGTCACCACGATTGCAAGCATTGGGCAGTTGGGCAGGCCCGAAGATGCACCACTGGTGGTGCTGCAGACCCCGTCCTTGCCCTCAGCAGCAGAAAAAGACGCGCTGCTGTTGGCCCCTGCTGCTGCACTCGTTGATGAGGGTGTGTGAGACATGCTGTAGTTGCTGCTGAACCAAGCAGCTGCTGCTGAGGGTATCATTGAGGCTGGGTGAACAGCTGCTGGAGTTGGACTTGTGACATCGAACGCTGCCGCAGGGTGATGCATCTCTGGCACAGCCAACAATCTGCTGCGCGCACCACGAGCAGCAATACCAAGAGGTTGAGTCTGCTCATCAGCTCCAACTGCAACTGTAACTTCTCCTCGACTCCCAGCACCGGCCTCAACCTGCACACCTCCTGCAATAGTTGCAGCATCTACACCATAACCTACATGCTGACTGCTAGGTCCGCTGGCCACTGCCTGCGCTAGTCCTGCAGTTGATTCTTGTCCCTCAACCTGGGAAACCCCAGCAGGCCCTGCCAATTCTTGCCATGTATCAAGGATCAGCGCATCGTGGTCTTGGACAGCCAGCCACTGCACCCTATCTAGACCGTCAACAGGGAAAGTCCCTAAGTTGAGGTTGCAGGTGAAGGATGGTGGGGCCTTGGGGTGCTGAAGGGCAGCTATGGCTGCAATCAGCTTCTTGAGGCCCTCATTCGACAACTCATTTTGAGAGACTGCCAAAACATCAAGACTGCTGCTGCTGTTCAGGGCCTGCAGCAAGAATGTTGGGTCCAACTCAACACCAGGAGCGACATGCATCAGTGCCATGCGATGATGCTCAGCGCTAGTCTTTGCCGAATTCACAGCATGAGTATCAAGATATTTCAACATAGCTACACTGCAAGCTGTCCATGTTGCCGCAAGAACTGTGGTAAATCTCACAACATTGCCATACCTGGACTAGGTCATCAACAGCTGCATCTCCCAGCTTGACAAATGCTAGATTGACTGCAGACAACACCTTGCTGCAAGCTATCGCTGCTGCTATGGCAGAGGCCCCAGCCTCATCCAGGCCCCTGACACCTGCCAAGTTGAGCTGTCTCAAGGTTCTGTTGCTGCGCAGGCCATGAGCCAAGGCTTGTGGAGCTTTACGCCTGAGCGTGCATCTGTGAGCAACAACAGCAGTGCGCAAGCAAGTCTCGAAGATTACTAGCACAGTTCTGAAACAAGCCAACAGTCAAAGCTGACAACTACGGGAGAGCAATCAACTGCTACCCATGCTTCAACCTGTCACATGTGCGGACGGTTGCCGAAGCCAGCAGTGCAGCCCACTTCAACCTCATACAGTCAACAAGAGTACCAAGCAAGCAGACAGCTGATGCAGTGTGATAAAAGATCCTATCATCTCAGCTCACCTGCAGAGGTCCAACTGCTGCAGTGTCGGTGTCTGTTCCAACATCTGCGTCAGCGCTACAGCCCCTGACTCCCCTACCAAGGTAGAGTGCAGCTGTAGCTTCCGGAGGCCACTGCACTGCATGACTGCTGTAGCAAAGCCTGCTGCATCCCAGCCATTCAGCGAAGCATTCACCAGTCGCAGGACAGACACATTGGGCACTGACCGCATGACTTCGGATAACAACTGCAGAGTGCAGCAACCAGAGCACCTTTAGCATCGGCAGAGCAGCCGACCCACAAGCAGCAGTGCACCGATTGGTTGACAGCATGGCCGACACAACAGAATTGAGGAACTAGCAAGGCTACATGATGAGCTGGAGCTACCAAAGCGTTCAGTGACAATGATAGATGCCACACACCATACCCTACCTTTCCAACCATGACATCTGGTGTGATCTCCAACACCAGCTCAGCTACCCCAGGTCCCCCATACTGACCAAACACTATGCGAGCCAACGCCATGAGCTGCCCAGAAGACAGAAGGCCACCATTTGTGGGCGTAAGATACTCTGGTACCATACTGGCAGCCTGCAGCAACAACATGCAGCAGGCATCTCAACCATCCTCTCCCAACTACTGCGAAACATACGTCAGCATACACAGCAGCGCAACCACTTGGCTCATGCAGGATACTGGTCACCCCATGCTTACCGCTTCACTATCATTGTCCAGGGCGTCTTCAGCACTGCTGATGTGCACCACACTGCCCAGCCATCCCTCATCACCTCCTGCACCTCTGAGTACTTTGTTCAAATTCTCTCGCAGTACAGGTAAACTAATACGACAAGCACCCTTCACTTGCAGGACAGACAGCAAGTGACGGAACACTCCTGCACCTGTAAAGGATGCTGCAGACTGGAACATGCGGGACTTGTCCAACAGGTTAATAGCATGGGCCGCCAGAGCCTGTAGACAACAGAGCACCATGCAAGCACACAAGCGATGATAAGCGCCTTCAACAAAGTCCTGCAGATGCCACACGGGACACGCCCACACATGCAATGTGCACAGCCTGAAAACAGGTCGATGTCTACATCAGGCTACCCCTTGCTTGAAGCTCTTGGCAACTTTGTAATCAATCCTGCAGCTGTATCATGATCGAACATCTGGACTCACTTGCAGGAGGATAGGCCCATCAATGACGACTGCTGGTCCTGCGCGTACATTTCTGTAGCATATACACAGTATCAACACCAGCTCAGGTGCAGACTGCAACCAGGCCTGAAGCACCAGTCGGCTGAACTTGAAATTCTCTGCATGAACACAAGGCATAGCATTGACTGTTGTAAAGCCAGCACGATGATGTGCTGCTGCAAACAAACAGATGGTGCTTCTGGCATCGTGCTGCCGTCCGGATACCATACTTATGTATGCCAGCACTCTGTAGCCTGGCCGACACATCACTCTGCCACATGACGCTGTTCTGCTGCTCCCAGAGTGCAGAGGTACTGACATTCCAAGCTTTGCATGCACGCCCCTGCCCACCTGTATAAACCAGGTCAGTGTACTTGAAGATGCCTTTGCTGGGTGCTACAGTGATAACTAGTGTCGCCAGGTCGAGTATCAGCAGGCTGAACAACAGTGCAGTCACCAGGTAACACACCACACAGTATGCAACGAAGATCAGGCCTGCAGGCACAGCAGGAGATTTGAGCGTGGGCAGCGTGGTCTGCTTGGACTATGTGAGGGTCTGAAACCAAAGGACACATGCAGAGAACAGGAATACCGCTCAGTATCGTTATGGCCTTGCGTGAAGAGTTGACCCTGAACATGAACCAACCTCTATCAGGACCTAACCTACCTGAAGCTGCTATGAGCACGTAGGCGATGAACCCTACACTGATGACAAACAAGCCCAAGATGCCTTGTGGTATTGGCGTCAAGCTCTCAAACGGATTGAGTGTGAGTATGAACCCACATGCTTGGCTTGCTGCCTGCAGCCAGCCCTGTCTGATGATGAGCAACAGGGACATGATAACGTGGGTCCCAACAGTGAAGCCAGTTGAGATGCCTCCAAGGCTGATGTACTGCTTGCTGTACAGCTCCTGCAGGCAACAAGGCCAGGCGGATGTATGCAAACCGCTCAGGAGGGGCACACACCAGAGTCAGGAAAGGCATATACGCGGTGTTTATCCTTGATGCCGACCTGTTTGCGATATGATAGATTTGATTGCATGGTAGGTGACCGACAGATTTGCTGACAGGCACCAGGCTGCATGGGAAGGATGTGATGTGATGCTGCAGAACACACCATGAGAGCTTAGGAAACTTCCTTTGCTGCAGCCCCTAGCAGATTGATGTAATATTCACCTTCATGAGAAGAGCATCTGCCACGACTGCCCAGTAGAATATAGACAGCTGCAGTATATCTCCAATGTATGCCACTGGCCCATATCTGCATGAGGCTCTTGCTGCCTGCAAGCACGTAAGCAGTCAGCATAGTAACATCGAGGATCTAGTTGCTGACCTGTATGCACGGCAAAGGCCTGAACGCTCATCCTTGAATGCACAACGAAACTGCATGCCATTGCTTTCGAAACAGCAGACAGGGTGACAGGTTGGCCGGCCATGCAGAGTTCATGCTCACCAGCTCAATGGCATGGGCTTCTTCTGACTTGTTGGACTGCTCGTCTGCAACGGAACCGGCTTCAAAGCCCTGCTCCACATCGCCTTCCAATACCAAGGACCCAGCCTGCTCCAGGTGGATTTCTCCTTCGTCGGTCTGTACGCCAAGCAAAGGCACTTGCAGTTCTTCTGCATCCTGCGAATTCATATTCCGTATTTGCTGATCAGGGATCCAAGGGGCACAGAGAGCCAGGAGGACAAAGGAGCCCCGTTTACGCCCGTCCTTACCCGCCCAGTATCTATGGGCCGTGTACTGCTCATCTACGCTGTCAGCACAAAGTAGGAACATTTGCACATTCTGCTGGTTTACAACACACAAGCGTGTGCAGACCGTACAGTTTTTCTGAACAGCCAGCTGCTCCTGAGCGTGTGCATGTTTGCTGAAACAACTGATCTGATCACGATGTAGATGTTGTATCATAATCAGCGGGATCAACTCAGCAGCTGTTGCATAGCAAGGTTTTAACTACGAGGACTGGCGGTCCTAGACTGCTGACTGCTGCTGCAGCACAAATCCCAACGCGTCCCGTTGCAGCAACACCTTTCCTGTCTAGAAGGCGTCACCAAGGCACCTGTCAGCACCACCAGCACTCACGACATCAGAACCATGGCAAACGAGCAGACATACATCATGATCAAGGCAAGTCCTGGCCCCAATTTGTGTCTTGGATACCTCAGTATTGGTTGTATCTTGTCTTGGAAAGCCGTAAGGCGTACGTGTGACTGGATTGCTGGTGGCGCGGTGGTTGCCTAAGCGATCAGTCGGCAGCTCTGCGCGTTGCCAGTGCATCTGGCTGCGCAGCATGTGGGCAATTACAAGCAATAGGGTCGCTTGTTGTCTGTTGCCTTGCAGCCTGACGGCGTGCAGCGCGGTCTGGTAGGAGAGATCATCAAGCGCTTTGAGCAGAGGGGCTACACTCTGAAGGGCCTGAAGCTTATGAACGTGGAACGTTCACTGGCAGAGAAGCACTATGCCGACCTTTCATCCAAGCCTTTCTTCCCAGGGCTGGTGGATTACATCTGCAGTGGGCCAGTCGTAGCTATGGTAGGTGGTTGACCTGTACCAGTGCAGCTGAGTGGCAGTGTAGTGCATGGGATGTACTGCTGCTGCTTTGTTGTGAATTTGTTGCATGGGAGGCTGCTGCCTCGGACTGTCTGGTATCTACTGTAGTTTTGTATGCAGCACCTGTTTACCAGGGACGAGGGAACACTTGTGTGATGGACCAACCTGTACTGCACTTCTCCAGCCTGGGCAGGTTGTTGGGGCTTGCATTGGATGCAGTTTACACACCGCCAACTACGCATACCTGTTGTCTGTATCAGCAGCTGCTTCTGTCCTTTTCAGTCAGCAATATGTTTCTCTATGTTATGCTCTGTTTATGTAGGTCTGGGAGGGCAAGAATGTGGTGGCAACAGGCCGTACCATGATCGGTGCCACCAACCCACAAGCCAGCGCACCAGGCACCATCCGTGGCGACTATTGCATTGAGGTCGGACGCAACGTCATCCACGGCAGCGACAGCGTTGAGAATGCACAGAAGGAGATTGCCCTTTGGTTCGGAGGTGAGCTTACACCATTCTGCAGCAGTCACCATCAATCTTCTAGGTTGCAGTGATCTGTACCCAGTGTGGTCAGGGGCTTGCAGTCCTCAACTGCACTGTGGTGCTGTTGTCCGATGTGAGCAGTGCATGTTGACTGAGGGACAGCCCTCCAGAACAGCGAAACTGTAAACCCAGGCGTCACTAGCTTCGCAGCAGCAGCCCCAGATATGCAATAGATGCAAGGACAAGGCAGGCATTTTTTGCAGGTGTCAAACAGATATCTGTGCAGGGTGCATGGGCTGCGTCTGCAGTTTCAGGACAGCTGTTGATGACACCAGCTCATGTGTGCTTTCTTGTGCACTGCAGAGAACCTTGCTGAGTGGACCCCAACTCTGAAGCCATGGATCTATGAGTAGATTGCTCCGTATTAGGATTGTGGTTGAGTGCATGTGTGCTGAGTTGTGTGCACAGTCTCACCTGAGAGGCAGTTGGCCATCATGTGACGGATTGGCGGCGCTGCACATAACCAGCACAGCTGCTGCCAGCGTTGCTTCGTGTAAGTTGTATGAGATGGCCTCGCAGCTCATTAAACTTGGTTGGCTTTCTGGATTTGTTACAGACTCGGGTAAGATGTAAGACTGCGATATCGTGCCCCAGCACTAAGCTTCATGCGGCTACTGGCTTGTGTGTATTTGGCAGTCTCCCCAGACATCGGCCCCTGGGTGGGTTATACCATTGACGTGCAATGGTGCGACAGTGTGCTAAAATACAGAATCAACATGCAAGCGATCAGTGTGCAGGATATCTGGCTCTGCGTGCAGGTCAACTCTCTGAATCACGTGGTATGCCTGCAATGTTTGAGTTTCTCTACTACTACTACAAGGCCAGTAGCCTACTGAGTCAACCTCCAGGTTGAACGGTTTTCGCCAGCATCTGAAGTCGCACGCTGCTCTACTTTGCGTTCGTTGTAGATAACAACCTGGGCACAAAGTTGGCTTGCTGTTTCGAAGTTGACAAGACCCAGGTGGTTTGTGGGAGAGGCTGTTCGAGAAGCGGTATCGTGCCTAAACCAATGGGTGTCAATGATTGCAGCGCATTTGACAATCCTTCAGGGTCTGATGTCGCCCTGTTCAGATAAATGCTGGCGTGGTGAAGCAGTGGATTGCTTAGAAGCACGTCATGTTAGTGACACGTCAATTCAAAACAAAGAAGCCAGCTGAATATAAGACACACCGTAAACAGCAAGAGTGACCCTAATATACTAGGAGCTTTACATCCCAGTCAGAGCGATGTTCTGTATTGTATATCAGGCAGCGACGCAGGCAAACACCATGCACACCGCCAGGTACGTCGTGCTGATGACTTCGCTGCTACGTTGCTGCTTTTGCATGATGTCATAGCATTTTATGCAACTTCAGAAGGCAGAGCAGCTTGTAGAATGCAGCATCATGCTTACTGACAGCGTGTCTGACCCGCGAAGTTGACCTTGTGAATGGGCATATCGCTACGTTACTACACCGTATCCTACTGCCAGCCTACGTTGTAGCTGTCTGCAGGGTTTGCTGCTGACTTGGAGGCCCTTATCTGAATAGACACGCAGCAGCATTGGCCAGTATGGAGAACATGCAAGCAGAGAACACTGGTGGTGGGCTGTGGCAGCATGAGGATGCCAGCCTGCAGGACGTCTGGGCATCTCATGATGATACTTTGCACGCCAAGCAGGTGCCCCATCCTGCGTCCTTCAAGGGCAGTAATGAGGTACAGCAGAAAGTGACATCAGGCAGGAGGCGCTACAGTTCTGAAGAGATGCTCTTATTGCGGAACAAGTGGACCCACAAACCTGCTGCATGGAATGTCGTTCGTGAGGATGGAAAGCAGCTGGCCTGCTGTATTGACAGACGTGGGTTTGATTGGGCAGCTGGCATTGAGGTGAGATTAAAGAGCCTGAGTGAAAGCAACTACATCAGGTGCATGGCCTGGCACTGCAGCAGCCAAAGATGTTTGCAGTTCTCTGCAGGAATCTGCATGCATCATGTCATTGTTCGCCGAACAATGTAGCAGCCTGCATACTCTGTTTCAAGGTTGGTACCCGTCCTCAGGGTTGAGCTGCGCTTGTTCTCCTTGTCCACCACTGATGCAGGCAACTTCCGCCCTGTTGGCATACCAAAAGCTATCCAACAAGCCCAGTGCCAGGCCAGTTGTACAAAGCCCTGCAGCAGTCTCTTTGCTGTCCTTCTGGCCCAGCAACCTGCCTATACCCAGTCCCACTGCCATGCCCTACAGCAATTTTCAGCTACAGGCTCAGGCTTCTCCAGCACCTGACTACTCCTTGTTCAACGCACACCCCCTAAGCAACATACACATCCATACAGCTCAGACACCCAAGGCAGCGAATCAGGCAGGAACACCAGAAACCATGTTGCCGAGCTCCATCAAGCAAGCTACCCCTCAAGCACCGCACATGTGCTGTGGTCAGGACGTGTCTATTCAGTTGATCAGCGCACTTGTCGAAGTCCTTGGTCAGGGCGATGCTGAAGCAGTTGCACAGGCTGCAGGCCAGCTGGCAGCAGTGTGCAAGGATAGTGCGGACGACCGCCACATTGCAAGGTCTCTGCATGCAATTCCTGCACTTCTAAAACTCCTCCGGCACAGTGAGGTTGAGGTGCAGGAGAGTGCTGCTGCAGCCATATGGAGCATATCTATTGACAACACAGAGAACCAAGCGCTGCTTGTGTTCAGTGGAGTAATGCCAAGGTTAGTATTGTGGTAGCATGACATGACCTGACTGGGCCTGCCAACAGCTACTTGTGGTGCAGACACTGGAATGTTGTGACAGTATGGTCATGCTGGATAGCCTTGATGGCCCATATGGCCTACCTGTCACCATTGGCTGGACCAACAGCCATTCCCAGCCACATCTTCCAGTTCTTCTGCTGCAGCAGCCTGCATCTTTCCCTGGTCTTCATGCCAACTTCCTGCGAATGCAGGCTAGTGAGGCTGCTTGGAAGCAGGTCTACCAGCCTTCAGTATGTTGCATCAGCTACTCTCCTGGTACTTATCAGCAACCACCAGCGTCATCAAGACATTGCAGCAGAGGCTGGAGCTGTCCCTGTAAGCCTGCCCTGTCACCCAGCACTAGATAGACATGCTCATTCTGTACACAGGAGATTTGGGCAGTGCCAACAGTGCCAGTCGTCAAATGAGCCTGATTTGGCACACTCAGTGGTTGGATAGCGTCCTATCATGCAAGCCCAATGTTCTGAGCCATATACTGTGTCCTGCATGCTGGGCATGTATCGTAGGTCAGACTCTGCCAGACAGCACGCCGTGCTTAGGGGTGCCGCACATTGTGTTGTTGATATCAGTTGTTGAGGTCGCAGCATGCTGGCCTCCTGACTGTATGCTGAGCAGTTCCATTGACCAAGCTTGGTTGACTGAATGCTGCTTTGCAGATGCTAGTACATGTGCTGAAGTCTAGTACAACCCTGGGCAAGAAGGTCGCTGCGCAGACTTTGGCTGCGATCATGCTAGAGAACACCAAGAACCAAGTGGAGGTGCTTAAGCTGGGTGGTGCAGAGCTGTTGGTGGACCTGCTGCATGCTGACGGCAGTCAGCCAGAGACACAGGATGCTGTGGTGGATGCCTTGCTGGCCCTCCTGAGTTCACACCAACACCATGAAGTTGTGGCAGCTGCTGGAGCAAGAGCTCATCTGCAGAGGCTGCTTATCAGCATCAAGGCAGGAAAGACAGGTCAGAACAGCAGAGTTCACACTGCCCTTCGCTCCAAGGTCATGCTGGCACTCAAGAAGCTGTCGCCGGGTCAGCATGCTGCCCCTGGCAGCCAGAGGCATGTTGCTACTCTTCGAGACAGAGCACGCCCCTCTGATGACACTGTC